>CM076716.1:24523704-24659506 GCA_038501795.1 Pseudopleuronectes americanus | reverse complement strand
GCGCGCCTGCCCGGGCGCGCCCCGGGGCGCCGGGTCCCCGGCTGTTCCCCCCCCCCCCCCCCCCCGGTCTCCCCCTCTTACTCCCGGGCGGCTTTCACACCACCAGCAACAACCACATAAGGTCGGCAACACAATCTAGTCAACGGAGAAGAACCTTAAACGTTATAGAAGAGAAGAAAACGGGTTGTTTACAGAGTCTGAGCCGAGCTGCGTCTGAGGTGGTCTGTGAGGATAAAGCCCCAGAGAGTGGTCTGTAAGAGCGGGGGGAGCGGGGGGGGGTTGCCAAATGTTTACACATTTCAGCAAGTTATTTGCATTGTCCTCTGGGATACAATCAGCACACAATTCCCCCCCCCCAAGCAGGATTACAGAGATAAGATAGAGCCTAAATGGATTTTACACTCCTCTAACAGGCACTTGTTTACATAAGCCTAAACTTCTGGGGCAATTTATTTCAACTTCTAACAACTTTAAACTACAGACGAGGAAGTGGTAAAAATATAGCAGCAGTCTGGTTGAACTTTAACAGGTTATTCAAAAGTGAAACAACAAAAGAAAAAGTGAGACAAACTATTGTGTTTGTTGTTCCCGAAATAAATGGAAGGGACAGAAACTCTCGAGGCTGCGACTCTGCCAACCTCTGATAAAAAGATAAAGTTCCGGCCGCAAGCCGGGACCTCAAAAGAAATGTGTTTTGAATAAACAGATATTTTCGGAGCAGGGGACCCCGCAATTAGTAATTTGAGACTCGCTCTGCGTGTGGGTCCCCGTCCAATTCTCTGGAATCAATCAGAGCTCCCAGAGGAACTCCCTGGTCCCCTAATCTCCTGGTTTTATTACTTTCCAGACAGTCGGCCTGGTTCACCCTACCCCCATCCCTCTCTTTTGTACTGATCTGTGGCAAAGCCAAGGAGGGGTTTTCGTTTTTTTCTTCCTCCCTCTCTCTCTTTCTCTCTCCCTCTCTCTCTCTCTCTCTCTCTCTCTATCTCCCCTTCCACCACTGCAGAGCTCTTCTCATGCAGGAGAGGGTCTTTCATCAGGCTCCACACGGAAGAGACCCCAGCAGCAGCAGCTCTAGCAGCAGCTCTAGCAGCCGCTCTAGCAGTGGCCCATCATTCCAAGGCCGGTCTTTGCCTCATCATTCTTTGTAAAAACTGGCAAAGGAACCGTTCAGCTTTCTAAAAAAGGGGGGATGGATGGCTTCTTTTATTTTTTGACACACATACCCAGGACTATTTTGCATATCATGCGAATGATTGGGTGGGAGAAATTGGGCCATGTTGCACAAGAGTCAGTTACATTCACAGCTTTCCAAGACCACATGCTGCTGCGTCTCACAGCTTTTAAACTAAAAAGAAGAAAGAACGATAAAGAACTCTGGCATGATGGGGGTCCGCGATAAGAGCTGGAGCTGTGTTCGCTGCAAAGGCTGCTGGGAGGACAACTCTCTTCTTCTTTCTCTCTCTCTTTCATTCCTCTCTACCCCTCTCCAGTGCATCTGGTGGCCCTGGGGTGCCCCATCACAGAGAGCTGGGGCTCCACACGTCTCCGTGCTGAGGGGCCACCAGTTGGACTAGTTGCTCAAAAAAAACAATTACCAGCAGCAAATGAATAAGCTTCTGTTTATCCATCAGCCAAACATGTATTGACGCCCAGTTAATGAGACGTCTGCAGGAGTGATGATGCGGCCTTATTACCTGACAAGAGAAAACACTAATCACCTCTTTGCTTCCTGTGCTTCTTCTTCTCGTTTTGTTTAAAAGCTGATGCACAATCCAAACCCTCTGAAATCCAGTTGCACAACCACACAAAATAACCCCAGAACACCTCAGCCACATGTGTGTGAATCATATGTTTGCAGACAAAGGAGAAGGTGCATGTTGCTCTGCAGCCCTGGAGTGGATAGAGTGTGTGTTATGAAAAGAAGGAGCATAGTTTAGTGGAACTTCGGGTTAAAGGAGGAGCCCCGAGCAGCAGCACTAGCAGCTTTAGCTCCGTGTGTCTGCGCTCCGGAGGCAGCAGCGGATCTTTCTTTCTCTGCCTCTTCTCCGATCCCGGCCACACGAGTGCTGCAGCCACGTATCTAAGTTCCCCTGGAGGAAGAGCCACTAAGAGAAGGAGGAAGAGCACGAGGACTCACCTTTGTCGACATGCTTGGCCGCGGTGCTCTCCGTGCAGAGAAAGGTGAGCCAGAGGAGAGAGAGGAGCCGCAGAGCTCCCCGCTCGGCCATCACTTTTCACAAATGAATCTTTGCAGGCTTCAGGAACCCAGAGGAAGCTTCACTTTGAATACAAAACTATAAAAAATCAAAATGAATCCGTAAATATCCCAGCTCCCGGGGGTCACCTCCTGCTGGGGGAATGCGCAACAAGGGGACAACACCGTAAAGAAAAAAAACACACACACACACCAAAAAAAAATTGTATCAAAAATAAAAGTTCAAAGTGCCACAATGCGCAGGAACATCCGGAGGCAGGTAGTTCTTCAAAGTGTCCGAGGGGACCATGGAGCCGCAGGGAGGAAGCCGCAGGTCCGGGACGCGCACACTGTTTTCTCAACTTGTGTCGAGGCGAGAGGTCGGAGAGAAAACACTGAAATCAATCCATGGCCACGGAGGCGCAGCGCAAGGACGAGGAAAAGCACCGCTGAGAGCGACGCGCCGCCGACTCCACTCCCCGAGATCTGCGCCGGATTCCCCCCGTGCGTAAAGCGAAGAGGCCGGGGAGACGACTTTGGGTGGAAACGAGAGAGCTGAGCCGGTGGAGGTTCGAAGGGACGAAAAAAAAAGATTAGATCCGAGCAGAAGGAGAAATCTCCGCCGCGGCCAGCTCACTGCTCACGGTCGGGACGTAAGAGAAGAAGCGTGTTGAAGGGCTGGATCTCCGCAGGCTCCCCGGAAAACAGGGTGTGGAGCGCAGGAAGCTGGGATCGCGGCTGCTGCCTGTGCGCGCTCAGGCAAACACTAAAATACGGTGTGGGATTTCAGTCCTGACCCAACACCTCAGATCAGACCCTGGAGGACACTGTGCACGTGGGTTCTCATTTCACAAGTTCAGGGTAGAGGAGGTTTGATCCAATCTTTAATTCAACACATTCCAAACTTCACCAACAAATACTTTTCACATCACATCATCCTTTCAACTCTTTGCATTAAATACAACAATATATTACGAAAACAATGCTACATGTAATAAACCAGGTAGTACTGAGTTAAATAAAACTAACACAATAATATAAAAACATTGTGGAGACACATCGACATTCTGAGAAATGTTTCTATCAAACTTTTCACATTACATCATCATTTTTCATTTTAATTAAATCCAATAACAGGTTATGAAACTAGGACTACATGTAATATGCCATGTTCACTAATTTAAATCAAACTTACACAATAATAAAAACCATTGCAGCAAATAAGTCACACTTACTTTACTTCAGCATTTATATTTTCTGTTACTTCATACTTCCACTTTTCCACATTTCAGAGTAAAAATATTGTACTTTATACTACAACTAACACATTGTCGTTACTTGAAGTTACTTTTCAGACTAAGATTAATAAAACTGAATATTATCCCTCAGGGAAAAGTCAAAAGCCTCTGGGCAGTTTATCAAGAAATAATAACTATTAGATACAAACAATAGGATAAGGTTTAATCATCAAATCTAATATAATGGATTTTTTTTTCATCTCATCCAGTAGTTGTGTACTTTACTTTCCCACTTCAATATCAAAGTGTTGAATACGTTAATACACAAATCCATCAGTTTATCAATTACAGCTCAATGGGCCATTCCGCTTGATTTGTTCCTTTGCTTCTGGTACCGTGAGACAGCAGCCATCAATTATTCCATCATCAATACACCTACCAGTGGTTTTCTCCAATACAGGATTGATTGTTCAGTCAATATAATGTCAGAAATAAAGAGAAAAGTCCCACGAGTGTCATTACTCCTTGAATCCCCACGTGAATATCCTCAACCAACTGTAGGAAACACACCCAGAGGTTCAGATGACCATTAAAGAAGTGTGGGGAAACAATAGAGAAGCTGTTCCTAGTTAAATTTGGACAAAAACTATAAAACTAAAACTATCATCAGAATTGTTGCCAATTCAGTTTTCTGTCTATCAACTAATCGTTTCCTCGTTGGAGCTCTGCTTTGTTTCTGGAGAAATAATGACCTGCTCAGCATTTATGTATAGTTACAGTGAATAATAGGGTTCAACAGTTCAACAGCACGTCTCTGCCCAGGGGCCCTGCAGGTCATCAATCCAGCCGTGAAGGCACCGGTTTGCTCAACGGTTCAACGGTCAATGGTTGCACTTATAGGACAACTCTATATATAACTACTTGACAGATTAAATTACTTTTTAGATGAAGTTTTCTGTCAAATTTTTGCATTAGGCATCTTGATATATTTTGTCCTTTTTGCATTGTTTTGCTCTGTTTGTCATCCACAGAGTTACCGTCCTCCAGACTGTCCTATATCTGCAGTAATAACATCATTATAAATTAGATGGCGCCCGGCCTAAAATATAAAAGCTGAATTAATTTCCTGGAGGAAAAAACTTTCTTGACATTGTTTGGTTCTGTTATAAATCTGAGAGGTAAAAGCAAATGATTTGGGTTGATTTACCCTTCGCTGAAGTTTCCTTGTTTCTACAGGGGACCGACTGGGGTTGAGCTGAAAAGCAGTAAAACATGATCTTAATCCTTCTTGCCCTCTGGGGCCAGGAAGTCGACAGCAGTGAAACTAGTTAACCTCAGTTAATATTCTTACCTCTGCTAAACTAATCCAGTGATTAAACAGCTGTCAAACGGTTTAAGAGGAATAAGTTTCAGTGAAGCTTCTGATCCGTCGCAGCCAACCTCATAAATAGTTTACACATGGCGCAAGTAATGGGGGAAACATCTTTTCCTGTTTAGAATAATTTTCTCAGAAATCCAAATACACACGCAGAGGCCTGATATCTGTGACTTGATTCCAGCAGATGATTTCACATGGCTGGAAATCAAAAGATGGGTTTTAACAGTTTGAGATCAAGTCGCGTCAATAGAATTCTGAAGCTGCAGGACAGAGGATAAAAGACAAGATGAGATAAATGTCTTTATTTTGTTAGGAATTCAAAAAGCATCACATCAAGGTGAAAGGTCTGACAGTTGTGTCCCTCCTCCTACTTCCTGTGTTCTCTTGGCACAGAGTGAAATGGAGCAGAATTATGAAAGCAGAGCAAACAAGCGGAGTATTCTCCTGCAGCTTGTGACTTGGCTGTAGGGAGAAGAGGAGAGAGGGGGTGACCTGTGTGATATCCTCGCACTGCTGTCACCCAATGAAACACAGCCTTTCACTCAGACACATGGAACAGCTCCCCCCACTGGCGGAAGTAACCCATGACACATTAATCATGACCACTTCCCCCCCCTTGGGCCATGACAAGAGGCTCATTTTGTTTTGTTGTGTGTCTCCCTTCGCTGCTCTGGACCTGCTCTCGTTTAAACTGTCAAAACTAATATTTTCTGTCTCAGTTAATGACGCTCTCTGTCTGCGTCTCTGAGTGTGTGGTGTGCCTCAGGGCTCACCTGTGGGGCCCACACTGTTTTCCTTTCACCGAGGTCTCATCATTTCTCAGCTCTTGTCATTCGTGCACCAACAGTACGGAATCCCATTTCTCCCACTTTGTGAATAATGAAAACAAACAAACAAATACAATGAGTCATCAATTTGAGAAACTTTCTTAAAATAATGACCTAGTTTCTCAAAATAACAACTTGAAATGAATCCCCACGAAATATGATGTGGGGATTGGAAAATATGATGACTTTACATCTCATAATAATAGCCCAATATCTCATCATTTCAATTTACTGTCTAATGATATTTATTTAATAACTCATGATTTACTATTTCATAATCTCAATTTAATATCACATAATTTTGATTTACAATCGCATAATTCTGACTTGTTTACTCATGGTTTTAACTTGATATCTCATAATTATGATTTATTATATCATAAGACCGTCTTACTCTCTCATAATTTTGACTTACTATCCAATAATTATGACCTTGTCATAAGTATGACTTCATATCCCATAATTATGACTTATATAATGAACCAATATCTCATCATTTCAATTCACTCTCAAATGATATTTGTTTCATATCTCAGAATTATGATGTTTAATCTCATTTATATGGCATAATTCGGACAAACCGTGTCATAATTATGATTTACTGTCTCATAACGTAATTTTTTTTTAATCTCATCATTTTGATTGGGCATTCATCTTTCTTTCTTTCATTGGCAGTGATGGTGTTCCATAGCATCGGTCACTTCTCTGAACTATTCCCCTGAAACATGAGCGTTTAGCTCTGTAGCTGCTGTCGGGTCTCTGGATGTCTCAGGACGTCCTTCCACCCATTTCATAGTAACTTGGGTCTACTTGTTACCGGGCCTGACATAAATCTACGAGGAAACAAGGTCAGGCAGCATCGGCCCGGTTCAGCAGGACAGCAGCAGAGGAGAAGCCATGAATGATTCAGTGTGTTATCTGTAAATACTGCAATGCCTCCCGACGAGCAGCAGAAGGCAGAGCTGCCAGTTAGGACCCAATGAAGGAGTAAATGCAGCAATAACTGAGACCACTGATAAACAAGTTAGTGTTTATCCACATTCTGGATTCATGCGACTCTCCACTTTTTGCAAATGTGACATCTTTGATTCATTACCTTCACCCAGGTGATGTTTTCACTGCTGTTTGTTGTGTGTTAGCAGTTTTACGCCAAAAACTATTGAACCAATAACCTTCAGATTTGATTGGAACTTGGTGGAAGGATGAGACACGAGAAAGAACACATTTCATTTTGGTTCTGGACCGTTCCAGAGAGGTTTTCCATCAACTTCTTTAACATTGTGAGACAAGGTTTTATTTTGCTTTGAAATTTTCACCGATTTTTGGAAAAATAATCCAAGGATCATGATGAATCAGGCCTTTATTTTATTTTTCAAAAAAAACTTACAACTATTTTCATTAACTGTGAATAATCAAGACTTGACCTTGAATTTAATCCAGTCAAAGGCATGGAGCTGGTCTAGATTGTGATAAACACTTATTATCCAATCAAAGTTAAACATGCCACAGAAAACAAATGCCATAAACAACATTCTCTCCACCCTGGAGTCTTACTTATCATTTTTTAAGGCATATATAGATAATGCACCATCCTCATTCAGGAACTCTAACCAGCAGGGATCAGGTTCCTAAGCTGGGCCAAGAACAGATACAGTCCCACATGAGGAGATGAGACAACTCTGGTAAAGTTCTACTTTCCAGAAAACATCATGAAGAAATATCTTCCAAACTGCTGATTTGACTCAAAGAAAAATGGCATTTTCACATCTTTAATTTGCCATAAACCTTCGTGTCAGCAGATAAACTCTGAAAGTCTTTCTCAGGAGTGGATTTGTCGTCATCTTGGGAGAACACCTGGCAAACTCCTGATGATGGAAACTGAAAGATGATTTGATTTAGTTTTTTTCTCTATGGAAAAGTCATTATTTCTGTGTGTGTTGCAGGATATTCATGTGACGGCACATTTAATACACACAGTCTAGACAACACACAGACAGATTATCATACTGTGCATCTGGGTTTACGTGACTGTCATGTTTCCCTAATGGCCGAACACGTGTCTCCTCTACAAGACACATGTACATGTCCCCACTCTAATCTAAACATTTACACGAACACTATGTGGACTCCAAGCAGAGCTTCTCACAGCGCACCTCTGCTCTTCATAATGAAGACTTACATCCCCGCCTGTTGAAGTCAGTGCACATCCGAGGGCCAATTATATTATGTACATGCACACAGCTGGGCTCAAACTCACTTCTAATTCTTTTATGGCCTCCCCCCCCCCATCCCTTCCTTCCTTGTGGAGCCCGGCGCTCCGTGTTCTGGGATCATGTTCCTCACAGATTAAAGAACAAGGTCAGACCAAATCTGAAATCTCTGACATTAAAGAGATGTGCACATCGTGAATCAAGTGGCCCTAATGGCAGCCGGGCAGCGGAGGAGGGAGGCCATTAGATTACGCCACTGAGAGGACGGTGGATTATCTTGCACTTGAAGCAGCTGTTAAGTGTAATATTTCAAACGTTTCTAAATATTTGGTGCGAAGCAGCAGCAGCAGCCGTGTGCACAGGGTGGCATGTGCACGCATCGTTACACTGCAAGTGTGTGAGTGTTGGTCAGAGGGCTGTTAATATGCTGAGAAAGAATTTAAATCTGTAGAGATTAAAGCGAAAATCTCCACACACACACACACACACACACACACACACGCACACACACTGACTCGATTCTAGATCCTGTCTACATTCAAAAGACACATTATTCCACTCTTAACTTTTCTTTCTCGTCTGTGCCACAACTCCTCCAATAATTTCACCAAATGAGCGGCTCCGTTCGAATGATTGGTGTGGATTACCGATACTGGCATTGAGTGGGATGTGATCCCAGCATGATCCTGATCTTATTTGGAGCAGGATTAGGAGGCACGAGGCTCAGATGGCGGAGGAGCCGGATGAACCGCCCTTAGCGTGGATCATCCTTACGATCATTTACACTCTGAACCGAATGTCACCTGATCCGCTGACCACTGCCCTGATGAGAGCTTCTCCACTGAAAAACTGCAACGTGAGGTCAATTAATCAGAGCCAGGGCCTGAAGAGATAGATATTAATGGAATTAGACAGTTAGTCAAGATTCAACATTTGTATTGTCGTGTATATTTGATAACATGCACATTTCATTACCAGGAATTCAATTCTGAGTCTCAGAAACAACTCAACTTAACAAAATCGGCAAAATAATGAGTGTGAGGTGGGAATTGTGGTTAGGTACAGAGAGAAGGAATGGAATTCTATGCAAAGTCTTTGTGTGTGTGTGTGTGTGTTTGTGTGGTCCAAGTATTACTCATGTTGTAGGGACTTAAGTCTCTTGACAAAAATCAAGTCCCTGTGACGTAAATCCTAAAACTTTATGTTATAGGCACGTTTATGTAAAAGTGAGGACCGGCCAAAATGTCCTCACTTTTTCCAAAGGCCATTCAAGGGTTAAAAGACTTGCTTAAGAATTAGAGTTAGACTAAGGTTAAGGGGCTAGAGAATGCATTCTGCCAATGAGTGTCCTCACTAGAATAGAAGTACAATGTTGTGTATGTGTTGTTTGTTTGTGTGTGTGTGTGTGTGTGTTTGTTTGTGTGTGTAGATTGTTTAGCCAAGGAGACAAACAGCTGCTGTGTACCTGGCCCAGACCCGGGGCTAAAGATGGCAACAGCACACGACCACATGGTGAAGTCTCACCTGCTGCTGCACAACACATAACCTGCCTCAGCTGGGAAGCAGCCGGTGCCCCCCCCCCACACACACACACACACACATCATACATGTGCTTGCCTGGCCACATTCTCCGAGGTTGGCACCGCTCGCCTCACACATGTCAGTGCTTTCTTCCCCCCCCACCCCACCCGTCTTCACTCTTCTCCTGGACGCTGGTAATCATTGTTCTAATCACCTCTTACTGGGCAGCTGAACTGGGTTAGTTAGGCCAGGGGCTGGTTTGAGTCCCTGAGAGGAGGCAGAGGGCAGAGCGGCAGATTTTGCACTCAACATGGATCTGCGACAGTCTGAGCTCATAATGCCGTGGATTTTCTTTGACACTCAAAAAAATCCACAGCACACTGACCCGTCTGGTGTCAAAAACAGATTTTCCAGTAAAACCTCTTCTCCCGAGGCAAACTGAGATTTTTCAACATATTCAAATATTCACATATGCCATACGCGATATGCAAAAAGCACATGTATAATTATGTGTAATACAGTAGGTAAAATAACCTAAGTAATTCAAAAGACAGTCTGAAATATGATATGAAATATTGATGGAAATGGGACGGTAAAATGTGGGCCAGCATGTGAACGCTGACATTACAGATGGGTAAATACGAGAAGTGGAGTTTAAATCACAGCTGATCTAGTTTTATCATTCTGAGCAGGAATGTTTATGGATGCATAAACATCCAGAAATACTGTAGAGGAGCTGGTCAACAATTGTCAGGCTGCAAAACATAAAACACACAGATCAATAAAGGCAGTTTATAAGGTTTACATCAAAAGGAATATTGCAAAAGTTCAATATACTGTATGTATTGATATTATTCTCAATCACTGTGCAAACAGGAGATATAAAGCAAATATTGGAGCAAAAATCTGTCGTTGAACTTATAAGGAATAAAAATCTGACAATTTTTGGGATAATTATCAATATCTGATATGACTGTGAATCTTTATCTTGATATAATTTCTGTCCGTATAACTGGTGTAATGTAATAAGTCATGGCATTGAATGAATTAAAGGTACATGCATACAATTCTATCATGTGTCAAATCAGAACAGATTTTATTTATTTAAACCATAGTCACAAATCCCAGTTTGTCTCATGGGGTCCAACAATTTGTTCAAGGTACAACATCCTTGATTTGGAAACTTTTAACTCGGGAAAAACCCCAGAAACCTCAGAGAGTCACAGGTGAGTGATTCCTCTCCCAAGGACATGATCGTGCAACAGATGTCACGTGTAACAGAGCAACACAAAAAACCATTAACCATCCACAATTTGGATCCACAATCCACTGTCACCATATATTCATGATCCATTCTCTTAAAGCTACAATCCACGCTCCACTGCTCATGATCCACGATGCGGCTGCAGCCTCCATCCTGGATCTGCAACCGTAAAGCACCGAGGCCTCCAGGGCAGACGTCGAGTCAGTAACTTGTTTTCATGGGAAATGAACGTGAGCTCATTTTAGAAATGTGTTCACCATATGAAAAACCAACAGGGGAAACGTATACGAACGCTCAAGTAACTCAATCAGGAGGAGAACCAGTGCAGCAGGGGAGGGGTCACGCAGAGTAAAGTGCAGCTCTGTCAGACGCCTGGCAATCATCACTTTGATATATGAGTTCTCAAAGCAACACGAGCTGCAGGAGAAGACTAAACTCACTTTATCCAAACTGCAGGTGCATCTGTGTGGAGAACGAAAGAAAAGAAAGAGCTGACTTATCTGATATGTGGAGGGGAAGCGACGGCTTCGATGTGGGTCTATTTCACCACAAACCTCGGATCGTAAACTCCCCAGCTCTGCTACGGAGATACGTTTGTGAGCGCTTTGATTTATATTTTTTTCCCGTATGGAAAAATCTTGACAACATATGGCGAGCCGAGTCGAACTGCATCAACAAACAGGCGCGGGATCATGAGCTGAAAGCAGCCGGCAAAGAATGTGAGATTCAGAAACCGCAGCTGGCATCAAACCAGATATGACCCCGACCCCTCGAAAGATACCAACACGTCTCACGAAGGAAACAACTTCCATCTTCCTCCTGCAGGTTCTCATAAGCTTCACCTTCACTCTGCAGGACGAGGAAGTGAAACTCTGATATAGAACAGGTACGTTTGACGGATTGATTAGACTTTAAAGCTTTTAAAAGCTTGTAACAAACACACATAAAACACTTTTACACACACTTGAAATGAACTGCCTCTGTCCAGTAGGATTGTGAAGGTGGAATTACTGTGCATTACCGCTTATAAAGCACGTTTTCAGACGTTTACAGCATTTCCTCTATGGTTTACTTTGTGTTGTCCCCTCATTAGTTGTGTTTTAGAAGCCGACTCATTGTAACGCAGACAAAAGAGGGAGCGTTCGTCATGGTGACAGTGTTTGTTCAGGGCTTTGGTCTCTGCGGGGAAAAGACACATCGCTCTTCTTTTTAAAGGTTAGTCCGTGACAATGGCGTACAGGTGTGTGCTCGAAATGTCAATGGTTTCCTAATGAAAGGAAGAGAGAAAGTTCAAATCACAGCCATTAAGTCCAACAGCTCTTGGTTGGATGAGTCTGTTCAGCCTGCGACAGACAGGCGTGAGTGATTCCATCTCCGGTTCATTTGCTAAACAGGGGACACTTCCTGCACGTCCTGTGAGCCCATGCCGGCACTTGAAGGAGAAAAGGCATTTACAGGAGTACTAGGCTGCAGGAAGGTGTAATTTGTCAAAACTCGGCGTTTCAAACGAATTTGACAGTTGGAAGATAATGCGATCTCGAGAGTCCTCTGCCCCTCTTCTTCCCTCACCCTCTGCATTAGCCTCCATCTTGTGAAGGCAGCAGCAGCAGCAGCTTCCCTCAGATCCCAGCAAGGGGGCCCCGGCTGCCCGGAGACGCTATAGGCTAACACAGACCGAGCAGCGTAAACACACGGGGGCTTCAAAACGAATACTCGATGCCGTATGGATTCTGCCACGGTGCCTCGCTCTGAGTTGCAGCTACTGAAATCTGTTTAAAGGAACCAGCTGCGGAGGAACCGGAGTCTCTCTCTCTGTTTTTAAACGAGTAAATATTTGGAGACGTGGTGGAAAACCCCCCCTGCCGATGCGTTTTTATAACTCGGCCGTTCCTCCGACAGCGAGGAGGGAGATGTGTGAATATTACAGGCCACTAAAAAAGCTAACGAGATGTACGACCCTCTGTGGAGAGCAGGACGTGTGGGCGCGTGTTGACATCCTCTCGTCTTCTCTCCAGATGGTTTGTTTTAAACTGGCCTCCCCTGAATGGTCAACGTTCCTATCTGGAGTAATGAGCACCGCTGAGATGAGCTGCCTCCCCTGGCTCACCTCCCACCTCTCCCCCCTCCGGCCCCCGGCTCTTGTGGTTAAGGGCCCTCTTCCTGCCAGAGGAGGTCGACTGTTGTTGTTGTTGGAATTGCCACGGCCACTTAGAGGGACTCTAACCAATCAACAGTGACTGCGACTCCTTAAATGGGGCTCGGGGATCAACGGGGAAAACACAAAACCAGAAGCAGCACCTAATCTTGCATGCCCCAGCACAGAAGAATGCTTTCAGTTTGACCTGACGAACAGGGCACGGGCTTCATTGTGATAGTAGGTGGCCAATTTTACTATAGCACATTTTCCAGGCCGAGCAGGAATTTGCGACCGCACGAGTTGCAGAGCAATGTTTTATCCATGATGGATGATCGTACACCTTCTACAGTGAGGTGGCCAGAGGGCTGTGGCACGGCGTAACGAGTCTATGCTGCAGCAGCGTCGCCCAGACTGACAATGAAATGGAGAGTGCCATATTGCAATAATGGGGAGAAGGGGAGAGAAGGAGAGAGGAAATAAGAGAGAGGGGCGGGAGGAGAAATGCACAGCTCTCCAGCAGGGCAGCAAAACACCGCAATCTGTTCTGGCAGGACAGATTGAAACGATTACAGAGAGGGGAATATTCAGTTTAGGGATTTTTTTTTCTTTCTCCCCCCCTCTCTACTCCACCTCATCTGTCATGAAGTGCATGAATGCTCTGACCAGAGAGAGAGAGAGAGAGAGAGAGAGAGAGAGAGAGAGAGAGAGAGTCGCTGCCAAATCACGCCCTTGATGTTTTGGACAATTCTTGGTTTTATGAATTATATTCGGGAAGACGGCAGACAGATAAGATTACTTAGAGAACTACAATGGCACTCAGAGAGCACGTGAACCTCTGCCGAGCCCGAACAGTCCTCTCATCAAACCACATTTAAACTCCCTGTCCTCTGGAGCCGCACCAAACTGCACACACACACTCAAAGAAGAAAATATATATTCAGACTTGTTTTGCGAAAGCAGAACACAAGAGAAAGTTCCGAGAAAGATATCAAGGATTAAAGATATCCTCTCCAAGTCAACACAGAATTATCAAATACCCACACATCCATGACACAAGCCTCAAGGTTTGTTCATCAAGATCCATGGATTATTCTTGGAGAAATATATGAAAATGTCAAAAACACCCAATCTCACGATGTTAAAGGTGAAAAGCAAATCACATAACATAAGTGACAAGAATCAATTACATACTTACATTGTGTTTAAGATACAAATTAATTGAATTTAAAAAGTACAAATATGCAAAGATCGTCCGTTAAGATGCAGTTCCTCAAGAGAAACTGTGATAGCAGAGAAACAGGACATGAATAAATAATATCCATACCAAAACTAATATATGAAAATATACATAAATACATCAGCAAAATCTTCATGAAAGCTCTTTTAAATATCTCCTGAATTATTAATCAAATCAACAGGCTCAGTGTTATTTATAAAAATTCAGTTGAGAGATAAGAAATGTGAATTTAGGAATTCAAAATGTATCCAATAATATGAATAGAGAGATAAAGAATCTTTGAATTTTCTCTAGAACATGATTTTAAATGGACATCGATGAAATAATTGTCTTCCTCTTTATAAAAATCCCACTTGTTGATTATATTTGCAAATATTGAGATGTATGAATTTGTGGGATGTGTATAACAAGATATCAAACCATCTCCATGACAACAGAGCAGCTCCATCCTCAGAGGAAGACCATGTGATGTTATTGAAAGTAATTTTTTATTTGATTTAACTTTTGATTAATTGTTATTTCAATCTTCTGATTCCAAAGTCAAAACCTCCCTCTGTTTGCAAAACATTATCTACGCAGGCGGTAATTATTGATATCAGCCGTTTGTGTTATCTGCTGAGAGTTAAAGAGCAAACACACCTCGGAGCGTTTTCTATTCAAACCAAACAACCAACAAACCTAAAGGAACATTTAAATCTTCGAGAAAAATCCCTAATTAATGAATGTGTGGGATTCCCTTTCCCACTTAGAGGAGAAACATAATCCAGATGCTGAAGGGGTTTGTTGAAAACACACGACACTACACCTCTATGTTGGTGTTTAATATCTCACACTGTTGATATACATGTTATTGAATTGGTTTCCTCATCACATGACATGTTGTGTGTTGGGCGACGGGCGTGGCTGCAGTAATATATGTAGACGTGTTGACCTCTGACTGAAGTGTTGGGCTCCACGCTCGATACTGAAAAGCATGCTGGGAAACACAGAGGAGCTGGTTGGAGGTTCGACGGGTTCACTTCAACAAGAAACTCCTAAAATAAACTGGACCTGAAAAACCCAGGATGCCACGAGGCACCAGGGACACGTCCGGCTCTCATGATTTGCTTCCCTGGCTTTTTTTATTTTTTTGGGAAATTCATAAAAGTTAAAAATGCTGTCTGCAGTTCCAGTGCTCATCAATGTGACACTGGGTCCAAACAGCCCCGAGCACATTCAGCCGTTTTGCTCTGCCATGGTGTTTTTGAAGCGGTTAAATCTGTAGAGAGGCCTCTCTGTGTGATCCCAGCTGAAGACTGTCCGAGGGCACATTTGACTCCCAGTTAAGATGATCCTGCATCGTCAGGTCACATATTCCACTTGAAAAACACCAAGACTAATGTAGTGATTACCTTCTCTCCCCCTGACCTTGAGGACAGAGAATAAATACATATCTCAATTCACTACGAGCGATTTGTGGCCAAAATGGAAAACACACAAGCTCTGGACCAGGTGTTAAAAAAAGCTAAATGATCCAGGAGGAGGCTGCACATGTCAGAGCAGCCGAACACGTGTGTGACCAGGGAACCTCGCCGTGAACCGAGCACGCCACAGGAACATGTCAGGCAGAAAAATGACGCATTAACTTCTCGTGGCCAATTACAATGCATTACAGTGCCGTGCTTGTCTCTTCTCCAATAGTTATTTATTCCTGCCCTGTAATTAGGCCTGCCTGGCAAAAAAAAAGAGAAAAAGAGAAGAAGTCGATTTGTTTACCCCGATGTTTCTTTCTCATTACGTCTGGAATACATCCCCCGGGGAGGGACTCTGCATGTAGCCTGCGGAGCGCCGGGGTAACAGGGGTTGTTTTCACCGTGATGGATAGTTCTCCCTTTGTTCTCTGAAGGAAGCAACGTGACGGTATCAGCTCTGCATCTGAGACGTGATCGTTTGCATGTGCTGCTGCTGCATTACCTGGATCTGAGCTACATAATGGATCTAATCTACGTTTGCAGATTATTACTCTGGGGCCTTCGCTTGATGTTGCTTCTACAGTCAGACACTTTGTTGTGAGGCTGTTACACAATGTGTGTGTGACAGCAGGTATGTGTCAGGATTTATGCAGCATTGCACTCAGCGTGTACATGTGGTGGAACGTATGTTAAAAATATACTTTACTACTTCTGGTAGATTAAATAGAAATATTTAAAAAAGTAAAGCTTGAAAACTAAATGGAAGGTCGGTGGTTCGATCCCCGGCTCCTCCAGGCAACATACCTAAGTATCCTTGAGCAAGACAGATGGATGACATGACAGCTTCCCTGAAGTGAAACCGAAGCATCTTGATCGCCACCTGGTGGCTGGCTGTTGTAGAGGTTGTAAATCCTGCCGACTCCATGTTAGTCGATGGGACATGGACAAAAAATAAAAAGTCAAAGTTCAAGTCAAATACATTTTCTTTTTAGAGATAGTTTAGCTATTTGATTCTATTGAAACGGGCTGATGAGTCATGATAAATAACTTTAATAATAGATTAAGATTATTGATAATGAGACTGGTTGAATGCATGTTTCTAAAAGATATTTGGTCATAAAGCAAAGTATTGGACAAACTGAAAATTTCCTTTGATTATGGTCCCAAATAAAACTTAAGGAAAGATTCAGATGGCCTAGATTTCGGGTTATTGTATAACAGGAGTTATTCTAACACTTCTCCTGCAGATTGTGATTGGGGATGACGAGCTCAGGCAAAACACTTTCTTACTTTTAACTAATGTTTGACATTGAAAAGAAAAATATCTACAAAAAAAGGGCCCACCTCTATCCACAGGGTCAACTCACAGAGTAACACACAGAAAAAGCTGAGAGGCCACTATCCGTCTTCCTTTGTATATTCTCAGTGAAACATTCTCGTTTTCCTCTGGTGTCATATCCAATAACAGCAAAGAAGAAAATGAAATGCAGATCACAAACTCTCTGGCACGGACAGGCCTTGCTTGAATTCACACATCTCCAAGCGTAGTTGCTCACAGCTTGTCTCAGCAGACTCCTTGTTAACAGGATAGCGCCTCCGAATCTGCTCCTGTAACACCTCCCAGCCGGGGTCATTACTGCAGACATCACTGCAGATCACAGAGCGAAGGGGGTTTCCTCCAATTAGCCAATCCCCTGCCTCACAGGTAGATGTACTGGGTAGTAAACCATCAGTGATCCAGCTAATGACCCTGTAGCTGACCCATCGTGAGTAGGAGCATAGACTGAATAAAGATGGACGACATGTGCCTCCACTTCCTCCTTCTATCCGGAAACAAAGCCAGAATATCTGGATGCAAACGCTGCCATCTTGCATATTCTGGGGGGTGGAGCCACTGGGAATTCACCAGAAACAACAACAACAATGTTATACACTGACGGAATGTTGATGTAGACTTTATCGCCACCTACTGTGTGGACCTTGACTCTTTAGCTCACGTCGTCCCATCCACTACCACAGACGAGGCTTGATTAATGACCTATACTGCAGCCAGCCACCAGGGGGCAATCAGGAGGATTTGGCTTCACCATTGGGGAGCCGTCATGTCGTCCATCTTCATACACAGACTCCGAACAGGAGCAACACCTGGACATTACAACACTCTGACCAACAGTGAACAGACCTGAAAACTAAAACCCCCAAAAAGTTGGGAGGAAACTTGGAGGAGCTTAGTGGGGCTGAGGCCGACATCATTATCACATGGACTGCAGATGAACAGATTCAGTGTGATTCTATGAACACACCCGATTCCATGTGTGACTGACAATTACAACACATTTACTGCACCAGCTGCTGTATAAACTGAGGTGTTTGTGTCGTGTGCTGTGACAAACCCTCTCAGGAGATTGAGCAGTCGCTGGCTTCCATGGTGAAATATATCAGAACTATACTCACACTTTGTTGAAATTGAGTTAAGAGAATATCAAGTCGCTGGCAGGATTGGACATTAAAGGAAAACTGTATGGAATCACATCCGCCGTGCATTGGATGCATGTGAATCCTCAATATGTGCTGTGTCTGAGGCCAGTGAGTGAATGTATGTGAACATGAATGAGTCAGTGTGAAATCCAAGATTGAAAAAGAGAAAATGTCAGTGTAGAAACAGACATTTTCAGCTTTTTGTAAAATTTTTCCACAAACCACTGAATTGCTTTTCTTGAAACTTGGAGGAAGATTGGAATAAGAAAGATCCCATGATGGTTTCATCTGGATCCGGACAAATTGGCAGATCCAGGAATTTGCTAGATAGGGTGTTTTTATTTGGACATTTTCACTGATTTCTCAAGAAGTATTTTGTGGATCTTGATGATTGGTGAATATTTATGGGATTAATATCTACATGCAGCCTGATTAACTTTAAGTGGACTGTTGCTTTCTATTCCAGTTGTATTTGGAAACCTTTTTACTTTGCTGCTCGTACTAAACTTGTTCTTCTCCCACCACCGAGCTCCTCTTTGTTCTTTTTCCTTCCCCGACATGAGTTGGGAGTAATTACATGGCTGCTATGACAGGGAATCAACCAGGGCTCTTCTGTGAACTCGCGGAGCACCTTACACAAACTCTCCCGACACTGTCAGCACACCGGGGAGTTTTGTTTGCGGTAGCCTCTCTTTTACCGCTGACATTCTGTGTGACACTTACGGTGCTACTGCCAATTAAACCAAGCCCCAAGACAGTAGATATACTCTTTTAAAAGCTGGATGCTTGTTGGAAAACGCTGGTCTCTGATGTGTTGAGGTCTTTTAGGAACAATTCGAACCCTTCTGTTCTGCATTAGTGTGATCAGAACAGAAGATCCTCCTCCTCGACTACAAAATTCACTTTGCCAGCGTTGGGAGAGCGCCGATCAAAAGCAGTATGTATATTTAAGATTGGTTTTTGCTAATTCATGCCCGGGAATCGTTCAATTATTTATCTGACTTTCAGCGCAAGTCATGAACACCAGTCACATGAGAGATAAAGTTCAGTTCAGACATAAATGTGAAGCACAAAGAGAATATTTCAGATCACAGCCTGATCTTTTCAAATGCTGGGGACCGCGGCTCCAACACGTAAGATGCTGTTGAATCTGTCAGTCGTGTCAAAGTGTTGACGCGGAACGCAATGAATCTTAGATGGTTCGGAGGGAAAGTGACAACTCACGTCTTGACCTGGTTGTTTTTTAAAGAAAATAATTCCAAATCACCTCAATGCCATATTTTAAAGGTGCCATATGTAGGTTGATTTCTGAGATGGCTGCTAAACAAGAGCCATTGTTGTGTTTACAAGACGTTTATAATATGCTATGTTAGCATTAGCGCTTGTTCTTCAGGGCAAAATGGACGCTGCAGTTACTTGATCAACCAATGACAACACAACCGAGTAAGACCGAGAAAACCTGGTTAGCATGTTCACGTCAAAAGAAGAAAGTAAGTGACTGAAGCAAAACAAATGTGAATATTGTCCCGGTCAACTATTAGTGAGTAAAGGAATAAAGACCAGACTTTATTTACATAATAATGAAATAAAAGTCTTCTGTATTGCACTTATTTGTTAATGACTTTGTCATGTGTAACAAAGGTCAATTGTGTTTTTTTCACAATGATATGTCATTTAATAAAGCAGCAAATTCACGTCATAAGAACCAATTTAAAAAAGCAAATCCTAATCATCACTTTTCATGGAAAAAAGATAAGACCTAATCTTTTTTTAAATAATGAAAACATCTCCCTTCTCCATGCAATGTGCTGCATTTAACATCATCAGGAACTCTGTGAACTGCTTTTGGAAAATCACTTCAATCAGGCTGGTGACATTGAACCTGTCGTTTGTGATAACGTGGATGCTGCCGGACTTTATCAGTTAATGAAGTCGTATATATTTGATTCATGTAACCTGGACACTTTCTGACTGCAGCCATTGTTTTAAACAATTTAACTTAATCTACGCACAGAGGTGAATAGGGTTTTCAAAGTTCATTACTGAATTCATGTCTTGGATAAGTTGTGGTGGTTGTTTTTATAGAGGAACATAAAAATAGCCACACTGTAGTTGATTGGCACAAAAGGAAAGTTAGTATCAAGGTGCATCAATGTTAATTTATCCATGTGTTGACGTTAGTGCTACAACAGTTTTGCATGACTTTGTCTGAAGCTTAATAAACACTCACCCCTCACTGTGCAGTGAATGTATGGCGATACTCCGGGCGACATATGGAGGCCACTGGAGGTGCACTTCAGGTTCCCATTGAACAGGTGGGAAAGCCCACCCCCCCCACCCCCGGGCGTCCAGAGTGGACGTCCACATTGATCGGAGGAGTCCCCATTTGGCAGAGTCCCATGCCTCCGTTCCACAAGCCCAGGATGTGCCAGAGATGGTGTGGTGCCAAGGCAGAGAGCCATGTCTCTGACAGCTATGCCAGGTGGGACGGGGCGGGGGGGGCGGGGGGGGAAGGCCTGGGCTCTCGGAGAGGTGTGTGTCTGTACTATTACAGGACACAATTGTCTGTGAAACAATCACACAACAGACGCACGGGAAACTCACAACACACAAGGCATCGGTGATCACTGGAACAAATCTCTCAGTGAAAATAGCCCCAGTACAGACAGCTGGTTCCCGTGAAACACACACACACAAACACACACACACAAATCTACTGCAAACATCCAGAGATTTTATATAAGGAAAAGAGACGGTTGAGTCATAATTTTTTCATCTTTTCTCTGGTCAATTTTGTGTTAAGTAGATGCTCAGCCTGATGAATGGTCTCCTCCCTTAAAGCTGCGGCACCATCGAGCACTTTGCAGCTCAAAATATTATGTGACAGGGACGAGCTATGACTCACATTCATCAATTATCAGTCATCGTTACTGAATGATTCATTACGAGCGCTCAGAGCAAATACAAAGGTCGAGCTCGGGGGCAAAAAAATAAAGTCTCAGGAGCCGCGTCTCACTCGGACGTCTCAGCGTCCATCAATCAGGAGACGGAGACATTCAGTGATCACAAATCTGTCCCCGCTGTCGACCTCAATCATCTTTAAGTGTGACTTCAAACGCTTTTTTATTTTGGCCGGATTCAGGCTCACTGATGCAATCACATGCTAATTGAGGTTCCTGTTATAAGTCCAGTGCTTGACAGTGGTATGGTGCCCCCTGTTGTCCCATTATCTCTGCACCAGTGCTTTTGTTTACACTGGGATTTGTTTAATTAAAGATATTTTGCTCTCAATTACCTTGCTTTAATAATACTACTACTAATAATAGAAAATGCATGCAAAATCAATTAAATAAAACAGTATAAACGTGGCCTCAGTTTTTGTCTCTTCCTCCTTATCTGAGCAGAGTAAAGTTCATTAGAGTCATAACGGTCATAAAACTCCTGATCTCTCGACCTGTGAATGAGGATTGACCCAATCTTGGTTAAATCTCTCACAGTCAGAAATGATGACTTGATCAAACTCTCCTTGTTTCACACTGTTACAGGAGATAAGACCCCCAGCTGAGATCGACTGAGACCAGAGGAGGTAATTAGAATAATATTCTGATATGGAGTCATTTCAGGAGATTACGACATCATATTTGAAATTCGCTGCAAAGCAAATACTCCAACGAAATAGAAAAATGAATAATAGAAAGTAGGAAAAGTAGATTTATAGATCCTAAACATTTATAGCCTTCGAAGTGGGACAGTCTAGTCGCGCCGCTGTGATGTAATCTGTCTACAGCCTCAGAAAGGACAACCTCCCCGAAATGAGACAAAGCCTTTGTCTCTTTATTGCATTCATGATTTGTTGTGACATGAAATAAAATTGAATTGAATAGAATAGGATTATACTCTGCCATACAAACATATAAAGCTAGTATAAGACGTAGGATGCACTTTTTGTGTATCGGTTTATTTTTCCTGACACATATGGTTTGAAAAGCTTCTCTATTTCTATTTCTCTCTTTAGTTTCCTGATGAAAACTATCATCCTGTTTCAGACTTAGCAGCGGGAGCCTTCCTCTCTGCTTAGCACTGGTGCTTCCGTCCACTGTGGCCAGATTACAATGTGCGAGAGGCAGTTAACATGTGGATTATTACAGAAGCCTTTTAAGATCCCAGCTTTTCAGTAACAAAAAAAAAGAAGCCTTTTGATGCTTCCGGAGCCGTCTTCATTAGCATGGAATATGTGCCGTGCAGCAGCTGACACAATTCACATGTTGTTTCAAAGAACGCCGCTCACTTGTGTGGATTAAAGGGGTTACTTATAAAAATAGAAGCACAACGTTGTGCGTCTTTAATCTATGTATGAACATCACACTGGCCATCAACGTTAATCCACGCCGCAACAATACATGCTGCTTCAAGCTAAAAGCCCCCAGAAGCTTTAAGTTGAGCAGCCGTCAGCCTCGTCCTCCGACAGCAGAGAGATGAAATGAGAGTCGGAGCCGAGCCAGTGGAGCCGTTCATCTCCCGGAGAGGAAGAGGAAGAGGAAATGTGCTCCTCTCCTCCCGAAGAGACAGCCATGATGATGAATGGGACTCCGTGTGACCAGTTAAACATCTTGTCGGCGAGTGAATGGAGGTTGTGCTCCGTCCCTGTTCCACTGCTCAGTTAGGGAGCTATTCTCTTATGATAGCAGTCTGCAGATGAGATTATTATGGGCCAGGGTTTGTGAGTGATGTGATATTACGCTCACTACACGGCTCTGATTGAGGAGTAGTCAGCGTCTGCAAGAGGATTACATTTGGTTCTTGTGTTCTTTCAGTCACATCGTGTTGAGGCATTAATATGATGTGTCTTAATGTCACATTACACACAGAGTGCACCATTGTTTGAGGCTAATTGTCTTTGCGTTATTATGAAAACAATGCAATTTAATGATTTGCATTGACAGAAAACCATATAATTTGTGCACTGATGGTTGTTCTGTCACCGTGATCTCAGGAGGAGGAAGGTACTATACTGTATTGATTGGTGAGCCCATCTCTGATTGGACGGTTTGAGTGCAAAGGCTCATGGGACTGTTTAGCGCCCTAGTTAAGTCATTATTTTAGTGATGTTGTGCATGTGGTTTTTATGTTGATGTGTTCAGGATCGTTTTAAGTTAGGTTTTATGTTTACTGGTGATGTTGCCACTGTCACTGTTGGGACTGGTGTGTTTGATTGGCTTCAGTCACTGATTATATGAGGAGTCTTTGTGTAAATGTTAAAAATAATAAGAGTTAACAACCTGGGGCCGGAAAATGCTTGTAATGTTGTTTATCAGCCTAAATCAAAGTCTTCATCTCACTCCTCCTCCTTCCACGTGCACTCACCACCACACTGTATGTAAACTGCTTTCAGACATGAACTCTGGAGAATCTCCAGAAGTTTCCTTTCACACTTGAATGAAACAGCAGGAGATTCTCAGCTTCCTCCGGTGGATTCAGGTGATTGGCCGGAAGCAGGGAGTGATGTGTAAATTCTGCTGCAGATATAATAAAGATGCTTTGTCTAAATCTGCGATGTCATTTCAGTTAACTATCCTGGAACGGAGACTCACAATGTGGAGTAGGCAACAATATACACAACAAAGACAGTTTTAATTTGTCGTATAAGATGAAGGGTTCTCGAGATACGTGAGCCACAGAGAAACAGTGTTCTGGAGTTAGGTTATTCAACAGGACAAAGTGAGAGAGCAGGAGGTCCCACACTGTGAGATGGTGAACCGAAAACATTCAAACTGAAACGAAGCAGACACTTAACAAAACAAACGTTAAGATCTGACATTGACACACAGTGTGGAAACAGAGTGTTTGCTTAAACCTCCACAGACGAGCCAATCGTCTGTGAGCACCAGAACCAACCAAACCCTGGGACTCAAAAACAAAAAGCATATGGAAACGCTCAGGAACTGTTCGGTGATCTAACCCATGACCGGCAACATGTCAGCTTGATTTCAATGACTTCAGGTTCTTATGGTCCCGACGTCTCACAGGTGAAACCACTTCTCCTCCTGTGGTGTGGACGTCCAGCTGGAGCAAGACAAAACACAGTTTAGATGAAATAAGCCGGAGCCCATTTCTCCGACCTTGTGCGGTGAACTCAGACACCACAGTGAATTTACGAGTGTATCAGAGACTTGTTCTTGAGGAGAAAAACTTATATGATGTCATGTGAAATTGAAGCTGCCACCGGTCCAGAGCGCGACCAAGCGAGGAACACATCCCTCAAGTTCTCATCCCGCCATCTGGACGTGGCTCGGGGACGAGGGGGGCGCGGAGCCAGATTTTAAACAATCCCTCCTCCGGGCTGTTGGGCTGACTGATGAGGTGCTACGTAGCAGCCGTGACCTCCGCTCGGCTCTCCGCTTTTTTCCAATAACAACACACGCTCATGGTGGCGTGTCCGCGCTGCCAGAGAGCATCGCCGCTGATATAACCGTCTCCATTACGCAGCTTGTCACAGAGGACTGCATGTGAGTGCACACGGACCCCGGGTGAGGGTGTTATGGCGCATTCCACAGTGGGGCCCATTGTATAGGAGCCACAGGGCCCATAATAAAACTCTGCGGTTGTAAAACACGACATTTTGACAGTAGCAGGGTAACCTGAGCGATGTGACTCTGGATCTCGTGAAAGACGTAGCTGGAGGTAATGGCTGTGCTCTAATGAAAGCTGCTGTTTATTTAAGCAGTTTCAAGTGGCAGCAGAAACACTCAGCCACCGTCCCTCTGGGATTCTTTATATGTTGAACAGCTACTCGTATATCCGTGTGCAGTTTCAAAACGGTTAAACACAACATACCGATGGCTGGGAAAATGTTTTATTTCATTCCCGGCATCTGTGGTGAATTTGTCACAACGACTTTCCCAGGCGGGCGGCGTTGACCCGTGCTTCTCCCTGCACCGTGACCTTGAAGACAGCTCACCTAAATCTGGCTTGAACCGGCCTGTAAACCCTACAACACCCTCCCTCCTCCACTTCAAACCCCCCAGTTCCTTTAAAAACAGTAAAACACCCACCGATATGGCTGAAGAGGAAAGCAGCTCCATCTCCTCTCAAACAGCCACCAAGGCCGGCAGACTCTCTCTCCCTGTCCTTACCTCGGGCCTGAAGGACTGCCTCCTTCTATACGGATTAACACACACCTTCCATTCAAGGGGAATCAGCCCGGAGCAGGTGCTGCACTGATCTGATAATCTCCATGTCAGATGGATTACCTGGCTCTTAATCAATGATACGATTGACACATCCACATCAGGAATACGTTTTTTTTCTGCAAGTGGCGCCGGCGTCTGCTTAAAACTGATAAAACAGTTTCACAGTCGAGCGCGTGCAAGTGGAAGTGTGAATTTCATACGTGGAATAATGGAGGATAAAAAGCTCTGTTCAGAAGGGGACTTTTTCAGATTTTATTCATCTAATTCAAGCCATTAACATCTGAGAGCACACAAAAAAAAATCAACTGGGCTCTTAAAAGCTCATCTATTCAAGCACATTATAACTCTATCCATCATTCATGTGAACAGCTTCTTATCCCCTAATTTCTGCCAGGTTCTTTTTTTAGATCTCCTTCTCTCCATCGCCCCCTCACGCCTCCCCGCTGCCACGCTGACAGCGACCTGTAGAGCCGTGCGAGCTGCAGATACGTTTCCGACAACTTGCTCGCTGGCACCCGGCGGAGGCTTCTGTGTGATGGGCAGAAAATGATTAATGAGGCAGAGTTAAAAGCAGCACAGGAAAAAATCTCCCTGACTGTCCGCTGTTTCGGCACTGCAGCATTTTCAAGGAAGCCGACAGAAATGAAGAGGTCCGATAGCAGAGCCCTGAGGGACTCCCTGCTGCCGCTTGCAACAAAGTGCTCTCTCTCTCTCTCTCTTTGAGCTTGACAGGAAACAGGTGGCTGCCTCAAATGGAGGGATGTCGTCCTACACAACTAAA
The DNA here is from genome assembly GCA_038501795.1 of Pseudopleuronectes americanus. NCBI lineage: Eukaryota > Metazoa > Chordata > Actinopteri > Pleuronectiformes > Pleuronectidae > Pseudopleuronectes > Pseudopleuronectes americanus. Next base: position 24,633,597 of record CM076716.1, on the reverse strand, counting down.
GTCTAATGTAAGATATCAGGCGTTTTGGCCTCATGTCGGAACAGCAGCGAGCACTCTGCTGTATCAGCTCCCCTCTGTGTTTCTATCAGCTCTCTCTTCGCTCATCGGATAATTACCTCAGCTTTACAACTTCACTGTTATTACTCATGCTGGTACCTCTGGCATTTTATATTTTAATAATCCATCACCTGCTGATGAGGGCGTCAGATCAGAAATCACTTATTACTTCTGTTAGAGTTTGTTCTAATGCTGCACAATAACACAACACATTGTGCTGTATCTCTCATTCATGTACGTCACATGTTAATATTATATATTTTGTATTATATTATTATTTTACATTATCCATCATCTAGTAATTACTTATACACATTTTGTATAGATGTATAATCTAAATCTACTTTGTTGCTTTATCAGCAAATATCAATTTTGAATATCGTTCTGTAAATGCACTCTTATTTATTCAGATACAAAGTTGTTATCAAACATTTATAGAGTTTTAAATCATGTTAAACCAATATGAGGAAATATACCGTGCATACTTACCTGTTAAATGTTTATACAACAGTTACACATGTGTCATATAAGATGTTATACAGCCGACACATTCAATAAACATGTCAACATGCTAATATATCTGCTTATAACTACATTTTTGTAATATATCAAATACAGATGGTTTTAGTAAAGTGCCACCACTTTATCCCACTCTAGTTACCGAGGTGTGAATTGTGTTGTGTTTTGACATTTTGCACAACATTCCCTCAGAATATCAACGGATCACGTTTCATTTTGATAACCTGCCTGGATGCACAAGCAGCAGCGTTTGTAAAAATCCTTTTGTTATTTTTCCAGATCCGTTCTCCTTTCTTTGTTTTGACCTCCCATTCCTTTTTCACCAGTGTTGCTATGCAGCTCACACACACACACACACACACACACACACACACACACACACACACACACACAGCTCCATCAACATACTTGCCGGGCTCAGATTACAAAGCCACAGTTAGGGAAATGCCCCTCAGGAAAGCAGTGTGGGAGATAGTGTTGCCGGCTGCCTCTCCGAGCCTTTTCACCGCATGAGCTTTAATGAGCTGCAGCGAGGGCAGCGCTAGTTAATAAAAACGTGAAGCACGTGGGAATGGGCATTGTGTTCTGTTCCCATGTCATTTTTTGTGAGGTTTTGTATGTTCGCACATGTGAGAAATAGATGAGCTCAAATAAACAAGATGGTTCCTTGAAATGCAAATAAAACAAAGTGGTGTTTACTGGCAGTAAATTCCGTTTAACCAATGAATTTATTAGTCTTTCTTATGTTTCATCCTTCACATCTGATCAATCCTGGTGTTTCTGTGCTAATCTAAAAGGCTTTACCGTTAAAACAGAGTCTGGCTTCATTGACAAACACCAAAGACCTCATGAATACCAAGTAGACGTATCTGTGTCCGCATGTGCAACTGAGAAGAACTGTGATTAGAGATAAGGAGCCACAGACAGAGGGAGAGGAATCTGACCCTTGTGGCTTTGACCTCCTTTCATGGTGATCACCACACCCCATCAATCACTACCTACTAACCAGGATCCCGATGACTAAACAGTGCTCCTCTGCTGATGAAGGGTACGACACAGACGATTCAAAGACAAGAAATGCGTGTGATTGCTCTGAGTCACGTCCACGACATCAATATATTTAAACCAGAAGATCTCAGAGTAAACACGTGAGGTAAATATGTTTCATTGTGCTGCAGATGTGGAAAGAAACAGCGTATCCCCTCAAACTGCCTCTGGGAGTAAAGAAGTTAACAGAATAATCAATCACAGCTTGTGCATATAAACACGCAGGCCTATAATTCAGCCACCGGAGTAAATCTGAGATACATTTCCAGATAAACAGGATGAAAGAGCGATTCAGACATCTGCGAGGGGCCGAGCGGACCCGGAGAGTTGTTTGATATATGGCAGGATGTTTGCAGGGTCTTGCCCGTGAACCGTGCAACGTGAGTAACAGATTGTTTCATAATCGAAACCATTCGGCACGCAGGGGCGCACGTTGTTCTCCGGTGGGCAGCCTGAGCTCGGTCGGTCGCATGTTGGTCACCCAAATAAAACAGAGTGGTGTTTACACGTGAGCAGGAAGGAGGTTTAAAAACATCTCAGGCCGATGCAGGCTGGGGAAAATGAAACGTTGAGACGTGCAGCGTTGACAACCTGTCCCCGTCACACGGACACTGAGCCCTGAGATCATTTGCAGGCTGAGTTGCCGCGCAGTCAGTTTCTTCTTTGCATGGCTGCTGACGGCAGGTGGCACAGGGAGGCACCGGCTCATCCAGCGAGGAGGCGATGTGCACCCCCCCCCGTGTGGCGCTTCACAGCTTGGGGGTTTAATACCTGTTGAGTGGACAGAGATTTACTGAGCTTGAGCGCCGCAATCCCTGCTTAACGTTGTACAGGTGCTTCTTTCCTCTCTGGTTAAACTGGCCTCAGAACAGCTGGCGACGCTAACTGGAATAGCTTCAGCAACCAGGAGTCTGCTGAGGGATCAGTTTGACACTGTGGCAAAAGGAAAAGGGTTCAACTCGAAAAGGAAACACAGCAGAAAAACACACAACTCTTGTGCGTATAACAGAGACCAACACATTTCTCATCTTTCAAGCATTCAGCATAATAATGAAACATATCTTTATTTCTCTTGGCTGAAATTAAATGATATAATGAATAATTTAACCCCTTGACCCTCCACATGCAGAGAGAGAGAGAGGCCGCTGCTGAGTTCGTTTAATTATCATTTCACTTCTACAAAAACACATTTCTGAAATACTCCAATGCTTAAGTGCTTTCCAAGTGAGCAGTAAGTACACAACCTGTGGGGGTCCACTGGTTCAAAGTGTCATCACGGATAGATTTCAGAAATCAGTTTGCTGTTGTTATCACTTGTTGTGTTACAGTGACTGATAATGAAATAGTTCAAACATCCATTATCTGCACCACGTGTCCTTTAAGAGAGTAATGAAATAATTTGTCCCATAATCAGAAAAGTAGGTTTTTGAAATTCAATATTTCTGTTATCAATGACAATTCCCACGAAAACTTTTAAAACCAACAGTGTGTTAGTCCGTCTCTGAATAGATTGACTCAAAATGTCCATACTTTTGTGGTAATTAAAGTACAAGTTAGAGATCTATAGCCTTCATAACGTCTTGTCTCCCTGTGGAAAGTAAATTGAGAAGAAAAAGTCTCTGCTCATTTATCGATGGGTCTGTTCTTTCCATGGGAGCTCACATCACCACCAGCCTGAAACTGAAGCAGCCACATTAAATGGAAATCAACCATTGTCTCTTTTACATTCACACTTGTGCTCTTTAAAATACGTTCTATCATTAAAACACCATGTTATCTCAAAGGATGAGTTTCCTGCTGCAACTCGTGTCTTTGCATTTAACTCACACTGACTGAACTGATCAGCAATAATACATCACAGCACTTTGTGATCACAGCATCTGCTCCTAATATTTAATCTAGCATCTTTTCTTCCACCTCTATTCACATCGCCTGTAAATATTTCAAGGGCCCGGGACCAAATTTCTAATTAGTCGCCATTGGCCTTATGTTTTATGAAAATAAATTTCCAAACTTCTCCATGATTTACAATTCCCTACGGGCTCCTTAGGACTTATTCTCAGGTTTTTTGCCTCGGACGGCTGTGGAAAAATCAGACCTCCACGTGGAGCTGTGGATCCGCTAATGGAAACAACTACTGACATCATTGAGGCAAACACGCCCACGTGTCAGTTGTGTGTTTGGTCCTGGAGCTGCAGAGCAGAAATCCTGTGTAGATGACGACACCTGCTAGAGTTTTAACATAGAGGAAAAAGATTTGAACTTTATAGAGTCAGTTGGGTTATTGATTTTGCCCTTTGTGTCTGTTTTAGTGTCTGTTATACGCTGAGCTTCTTTATTTATAAGCTTCCACTAACACTTTAAGGCTGTGCACCGTATCTGGGATGGAACAAAAGGACTTGTTGTGAAGTTGTGAGTCTTTCTACCACTTGACCTCTCGCTCTCCTTCCTGACCTGACCTCTCGTTGCCCCTCTATCTGTGAGCTTAGCTTCCTGACGAGTGTTTACACCCGTCTCCTGAAACCTGATGAAAGGCAGCTTTGAAGGCCGCACTGCTTTTCCTCCATCGATACACGGAAACCTGAAATACTCAGGGAGAATGTTTGAGAGCTGAAAAAACACCACAACCCCTGAGGGGCGGTGCGATTAAAACAACCACGATTCCTCTGGATGTCATGTTCATGGGATTGGCTGTATTCTGACACCATGCACGGATTAACGGAAAATAAATTGAAAAAAAAGAATCTGTGTATTTGAGAATTCAAGGATGAGAAAATATGGATTATCAATTCAAAATGAAAGAATCAATCTTCAAAGAAATTGTTTTACACTGTAGGAAACAGAGTGTTCAGTTTGTGCATGTTTTGATGGCAGCAGAGTCACAGAGGGGGTTGTGTTGTTTGTGGTTGGTGAATACACAAACGCACAAACACATAAGCCAGGGTTCACATCCACAGTCTGGTCACTGATAAGGTTTTCTGCAACTAATGTGCTTTAAAAAATATCACAGACTGAATATGAAGATGGACAATAGCGTCTTGATTGCCCCCTGGTGGCTGGTTGCAGTATTGGCCATGAACCCTGTTTCCCCAATGACAGCGGATTGGACGTGGACCAAACTGAAAAGTCAAAGTACACGTGCATGATGCTATAAAAACTCAGTGATTTGATGGCCGGGACAAGATGCAATCATCTTTCATCGTAACCTTACCCGAGTCGTCTGTGGCCTAAATTCTCTCATCTAACTCCATCTTCATTCATCATCTGCTGAGGCGTCTTTGTTGCACACAACATTAATCCAAAATGTGGGAGATCTATGCTGAGACCAAACACGACTGTCATTTCCATTTCTCTTTCATGAATTAATTTGAAGGCACCATGAGGAGATACGGGAAAATTGGACAGTTCTTCAGTTCGGCTGCGGGAGGAAATAGTGGAACATGAGAAATTGAATAATTCAGTGGTGAATTCACACAGAGATAAAGGCTTTTTCCTGGATGAGCCGCGCAGCCAGTGAAGGGAACATCTCAATTCACTCATTCTTTGCTTTTAATTAATGGCCTGGTGATGTTCCAGCAATTATTATTCCTTCTCAGAGCCAAATTAATGACACGCGAGGAAAAGATTTAAAACTGCAACAAAGGCTTTTTTGGGGGTTTGTTAGTGCAACAAATGGGAATAATGAATAATCATCTGATGTCAACCCCATTTCTTGATTGTTATAGTTTCTTGTGTTTGTGTTTTTGTGTGGTTTGCTAACTCGGGAGAGTGCGGCCACGTGCTGGGGTTCACACAAGATGCTGCGTGTGCTGTAGCGGACATGATGTGTAACAGGTGTGAGGCGGCGAGGGGGGGGGAGTCGTGCACAGCTGTCCCTGCAGACACCGGTCATGTCCTCGCCCATCTGCCTCCCCCCCACCTCCCACCAGCCTCCTACAATCCTGGCACAGGCGTGTGCGTGGATTTATGCTTATGTCCGTGTGAGTCCCTGCTCACTGTAGCCAAGTGTCATCACCTCTCCCCTCCTGTATTCTGCACTAATACCCCTCAGGTACCCGAGGATCCTGCACACATGTGGTTTTGGCCATGTGTCCATTTAACAATGAATTATCTCGCTCCACCGCCGCACGTTCTGCCGGCAGCCATCCTCCCGTCACGCTGATCACATTTTAAATGATGCTCCCTTAAAAAATGGGAATTCAAGTTCCAGAGATGTGAATTTAAACGACTCGGAGGATGATGAAATTAAAGGAACGCTGTTACATTAGACTCCTTTATGTGTTTGATGTGCTTGACTTTCACGATGGCGTATTCATTTTTTCTTTGCCTGACACAGAAAATGTGGGATTAAGTTTATTATCTCAATGTTTTGTCAGTCTGGGACATTATTTGACTGGCAATAGGTTTTTCAGTTAATGTATTTGCAGCCGGCGGCTCGGTGGATCCGCCTGTGCTCCACTTTAGTCCAGTCTGAATTATCTCAAACACGGTGGGAAGGATCCTGTGAAATCTTCTACAGACATTCAAGGTCTCCAGAGGATGGGTCCTACAGATTTTTGTGATTTCATAACTTTTGCTACTGCACCACTGGCAGGTTAACATTTGTTTTTTGTCAAAGAATATTTGGTTCTCCTTATCCAATACTTTAGATTATAATCAAATACCTATGGAACGAATGACATTCGCATTAATCTCAGCTGTCTCCTGTCCCATGTGCACAATCCTAACTATCAAATGTTAGCATGCTAACACACCAATACTAACATGGTGAACATGCTAATGATTACACCTGCTAAACATGAGCATAGACTGTATATAAAGCTCAACAATGCAGCTGAATGAAAATAATAAAATGTGAACTTTCTGTGATAGTTTGCAGTTCAAAATATACTTTTTGCACTTACCCAGACTCTGCAAAATAAGTTTGAAGTAGATGCAAACAGGCCAATCTGTGAGAAAGGAAAGAGAGTGGAAAGATGATGAGGTTCTGCGATATATCGTTCATGTGCAGGAGAGTCGACAAAGATAATTCACGTCAGAAGTCCGGCTCCTCCTCAGAGATATTCTCTACATTCTTATATAATCTGCTCTGAAATCTCAGGGAAATATACACTCCTCATAACTCCAGAGCTCAAAGTCCTCCACACCCACACAGTGAGACTTTGAAAACCCTCGTGTTTTCCTTTACTCTGAACTGGACACATGGTCAGCCGTATCCAATGAGGAATAAGAACAGGGGAGCTAATCCTGATAATAAAAGAAGAGGAAAAAATGTATATGCAAAACTGGTATTACAACGTTTTAATCATTCTGGATCATTACAAAATATTTTAAAACACATAAGGAAACACCCAGTGAAACTTGTGTTTTCATTACCTTTTTACCCGTTTTCATTTTACATTTACAGTAAATTGATTCTGAACATACATTTCTTCTTAATTCTGAGTATTTGCATTTTAAAGACAGAACCCTTTATTTATGTTATTTTGCATGTGTAGTGTTGTTACATGTAATTATAAAAAAAACATTTGAGCTAAAACAAATTATTTTCTTCCTTTCATATTTCCTTTGAGCAGCATATGAAATGTCACATCACACGAGTTCTCCCACAATCTTCCTCCACCGTTTTTACCCGGAGAATATTGGGTTTTCTTCCCTTGAGGGCTTCCCGCTGTCTGACAGCATTTTGACGGACAGCTTAAGCAGATAATTATGTCCCAAACAGAAATCAATTAAAGCCTGGTGACAGATTAGTAAAGGAGGTTTCCCGTCCGTAGCTACACAACAGCGCCCGAGGTAATCCTAAAATGAGATGTCAGGAAGAGAAAATGAATCCAGTGCCGAGCGTCAAAGAGCTTTAGAGGTGACCTGCAACACAAACACATGGGAGCAAACAGAACTGGGAGGTTTCACGTGCAGCTGCAGCTCAGTCGCATTCAAATCAGGATTTAAAGAGGAGCTTTCTGCTGATTTACCGTTTCTTTGTTTACACCATTACAGCATCTCCATTGAAGACATTTAATAGGAAATCTGAACTGATAAATACAGACCGGGCAGGAAGCTGAGGGGCTCGTACTGTAGGTTGTCCTCCCTAATTACAGATCCTCAATTAAATTGAGCATTTTCATAAACATCAGACGGACGAGATAAAAACAAACAAAGACTAACAAGCGCACGATGTCCCGAGGCCGACACGTGCATCACGTCATCACAATGCTCTGTATTTATCTTGAGCTTTTCCAGTCACAGGTGATTCAGAGTGCAAGTTTGTATTCAGCCATTCATGCACACACAATCACACGCACGACACACACACACACTTACACATACACACAGATTCGATGGACTCCAGAAAAATGACATAAAGCTGCAGCATCTGTTTAAATGCTCATATCAATGTGTTTTGCATTTTTCTGATTAGCAGCCTCTTGTGGTAAAGTTAAGGTGCAAGATGTTTGACCTGAACTAAGTAGTTTGATGTTTAAAAACAACCAGGTAGTTAGTTAACTTGAGCCAAACCTTCACCAGCTCAGTTGTTATTTCTGGAGGACGCAGACCTGACAGATGCCCTTGTCTGTGTTTTGGTGAAAAGACTTGTTAGACTTTTTATTTTAAGATATGTAACCAGGCTGATTTCAGTCCAAAGAGATGGACTACTTCCTATATATGTAACTGTACAGGTGCTGTTCAAAGGCCAACCCTCTATCTCACCATGTGAAAGACAAAGAACAATTACCCAGGATCAGCCTATTTTTCCAGCCCTGCAAAAAACTGAATTGGCCAATTTCCTTTGTCTCTACAAAATCTAATGGAAATCGGTTTGGTTACTTTATTAGTAATCCTGAAGACAAATTGACAGACAGACTAGAACAGCTCTAAAAAAAGTGAAGCCAAAGCCTGGCAATCACCACCTAGTGGCCGGCTGAAGTGGTGCATAGAATACATGTTTCTCAAAGATGGTTGCTGTCATTTTAGTTTGTTCTAATCACTTTGGCCGAGCTAATAATAATGAGATTAATATCAATTAAAGCATGAGACTAAGATAATTTCATGTCCTTTAAAAACCTGGAGAAGAATATATCAACAAACATACCAGATACAAAAAGAAATGTATACATAAAAACCAACATGTTAAATGTAATAACATTTTTGCTGATGTTGCCGATTGTCAAATACCTGATAATATATGAGAAGACACCCGAGTAATTTTAAGCTTATTTAATGCTTGTTCATTTGAAACATTTAAAGATGTGCTGTGTTTGCATACGAGTGAACTAAAACCTTCCTGGAAGCTGTGAGATTTACACCAGTGGAGAGAAATCGGTGCAACGAGTCTTTAACATCAATTCAGAGAAGCAATGGACCAAGTCTAAAAGAGAAAAGGAAACCCATTAGGAGATCTGAATGGACTTAATGCCCGACCAGGTCTTGAATATACACACGAGCCTGGTCTGGGCCTTTATTGGCCATGACTAAATACATGGTTCCAGACACTGATGTGATGTGCGGGGCAGGAGCTGAGAGAGCACCAGTTCATTACAGGCCCACCGGGTGTGCTGCATGTTGATGGATTTCCCCACACGGTCAATGCTGCACAACAGGTAACTGCTGTTGGTTTAAGTGCACCCCACCAGTCCCCCGGACCCCGATGGTTCATTGTCCTCCACTCGAGGAGGAGGAGGGGGACAAGAGGGATGATGGTGGAGAAACATTTAGTATGTGTGTGTGTGTGTGTGTGTGTGAGTGTGTATGTGTGTGTAGGCCTCTGCGTTCAGAAGGTAGAGTGAGATTAGCTTTGTGATAATGACGTAGGAAACATAAACCCGAGGTCATCCGTTCCAATAAAGCCTCCCGTCTCTTGGTCCCCTCTCTTGCATGCAGATGAACCAATATAAAGGGCGCGCTTGGTTTCACAGGTTACACTCTCATCTCTCTGCTACACCGACAACTGAGGGGTTAGTTTACTGTGTGTATTTCACATTGAGAGGGTAGGCGAAGAGGAAGCAGAGGAACAAAGATAATGTAAGAAAAAAATGGAAATCATGACACAAAGAAACACAGAGAACTCCAGGTTTCCAATTAGGCCCAGGTGAAACAGGACGTGGAATATGTCGGAGGGGCTGTCCGCTGGTAAGTGTCACAGAGCGGGGGGGTCAGTGGTGGAGGGGAGGGGGGGGGTGGTGGCAGGGGGGAGCTGCCGGATTAGGAGAAGAGATGAGAAGCTCTGCATTTCCCCCTCTCTTCCCAGACAGTTCATCTCTGTGAGCTGCTGGAGGCTGGCAGAGAGAGAGAACAGCACAGCGGGGGGTCTGGCTTTGGAAAAAAGTTGCTGCAGAGCTTCCACTGAAATATCTGACCTCGGAGCTGAGTGGGTTTTTTTTATCGACTGCTCACACTCGGCCGGTCAGCGGAGGGAAAAAGGTGACCATTAATTTTTAGACTGATGATGAATTATTTAGTTTGTCGTCGTGTGGAGCACCAGGAAGAAAAGTGGCATTTTATATCTGGTGCAGTTTATTTGGGACAAAAGAAAAAAGGCTGTAAATGCAGCAAAAGCATATTGTCACGTTTTGTTGATGTATGTGTTTTCTCAGAGCCTGTCGGGGGGCATGTAAGACAGTATTTACTGAGAGACAGTATTTACTGAGGCCTAATAAGAAGCAAATGAGGTGTGGGGATGAAATAATAGATTAAAGGATTTTTTGATTCCTTCGATTTTGCCTGACTAGATAAGCAAATGAAGAAAATTAAGGAGATTCTTTAAAATGGACCTATTCTCTATTTCCCCATCGATTCCTCTCCCCTAGATCAACAACCCAGCCCCATGAATAAACATTGGACCATTTGAGTGCTTGGAAATAGTCTCTGAGCAAGAGGCCTAATTCGACTAACATCCTTTCCGAGGAATCGATTCCGTGAAGAAGCATAATGCCGTGGTTGATTGTTCTGCTGATCTCAAACAAGCACTCCCAGCACCACCGGTGGCATTTGTTACTGGGACGTCTGAGAAAACGTCCCAACGATAAGTTATTGTGCTGCCATGCTGCGCCGGAGAGGCATCTCAAACAATGGCCCTGCTGCCTGGGGGGCAATTAAACCCAGGTCAAGGGCTGATTTATGACCCATTGGAATCACATAACAAACTCAGTTGTATGTGCATGTTAGTGGTACACACACACACACACACACACACACACACACACACACACACACACACACACACACGCAAACGCACACACACTTACACATACCGGTTATCATTGATGTTTTTAAATTAGCATTTACTGTGAAAGTTCAGATGTTTTAAAATATGTCTGGTTCAGCTATAAATTAGGCTGATCAGGAGAAACTCCTCCAGAGAGTCTCTCCTTAGAAGAAAGAGGTCAATAAAAATACTTTGTCACTATTAAGACTTTAAAGGGGAAGTTCAGCAATCATTCTATCATTTAATCATTTCGTCATTATCCACGCAGAACTATGCCGAGTGTTGGATGAAGTGTTTGAGTCCACAGAACACTTTTGGAGTTTCAGGGATTTTCAACGTTGCATGAGTGTTAGCATTGCTACATCCAGTAGCTGACTTTTAGGCTAAATTAAAACATGGTGTAAATTTTGCCGTTTCGAGTCGGATTTGAATGTCAGTGCTTCATTGTCATAGTGGTGAGTAGATAATTAATATAATTATTTTTTGTGAACTATCCCTCTAACTCTTGAGGATACTTGATTTGGTCAAACAGTAGAATCCCATTTAGATATTTAAATGTTAAGAGAAAATATTAATGTTAAATTTAAATATAAATGCTGAATCTGAATGGAAAAGCAAATGTTCTGAATGTCTGACTTCAGAAATAAGCATTAGCACAAATCATTTCTCAGATCCTCAGTATGCAGCATCAGTTTCTCCCTTCATGCACACAGAGGTTTGATACTCATGGTGTCGACGAGCAGGGGCGGATCACACCTCTACTTTCTGTGGAGGAATATTCAAGGTTGAGCTGTGACTTACCTTTCACAGGAGAACTGAGAAGAGCTGGATCAGTGTGTGAATAATTATTTTTCTAAAACATTAAGTTCAAGTCCACGTGAAGCTGAAGACTTATGAACTCACAACGTGCTTCATACTATTCCCAGTGATAACTGTGTAGAATCTATGTGTTGTAAGGGTTTTTTACACACAAACCTTCATGAACTCGTATTCACAGAAGCAGAAACCAGTAATGAACTGGACGCAACCGGTGTGTGAATGTGAAACAGTTATTTACTGTAACAAGCTCCGAACTGCAGCCGTGAGTCTCTTCAGAATCGGCAGGCTGCACAGAGAGCATCCAGAGGCTAACAGGCTAACAGGCTAATGAGCACAGAGTCTGGTTGAGTCTGACGGTGGAACATGCGTGAATCCCGTGATCCCCACCAGCCCCCGAGCGGCCTAATTGGTATTCTCTGGTAGCCGGGCAGCGGCTTGGTATGTAGAAGACGTGTCAGAGGCAGCGGCAGCAGCAGCAAGCTCAGGTATGAAAACTGCAGCGGCTGAATCAAGGTAATTTAAAAGGGTTTGTGCCGGTTTGTAGAACTGAACGTTGAGTGAGGGGAAGAAGGTGAGAGCGTGTGTGTGTGTGTGTGTGTGTGACTATTTCCTGAAGCAGCCTGGGCCAGTGTCAACCATCTCATTTTTTCTACCTTCTAACTTTAGCAGTTTTTGTGGACTGAGGTCACCTAAAATGTACATAATGTCTAATTTATCATATATTCAAAAATTAATAAATCGGAATTCATAATCATTCAATTATTGCTGTTTTCAATTTGAAATGACACTATATTAATTTGCTTGTGTCATTGTTTTTTTTTCCTTCTTTTTATTGGTCCCTCTTCCTTTTTAAAGGTGCTATATAAATAAACTTGTTATTTGAGGGTTCAGTCTGTAGAATTTAGTGACATCTAGTGGTGAAGTGTCATGTTGCAGCTGAATATCCCTCACCTCCCCCTTCCCCCTTCCAAACATGAAGGAGAACCCATGTGGCAGCCTTCAGTTTTCATAAAACTTCAAAAGGTGTTTAGTTTGTCCAGTCTGGGCTACTGTAAAAAACATGGCCGCCTCCGTAGAGGGGATCTATAGTATTTAAATATAAAGTCTCATTCTATAGTAAAGAAAACAACAATTTGTACAATTTAGATTATTAAACACTAGAGAAACATATCTCACACACTGAACCCTGAAGACAAAAAGGGAATCGATTCAAAAGATTATATTATTTTTTTCCAGCTCTCGTTAAATATCTCGTAAGCTTCAGCTACTTACAAGAGAACCACATAGAGAATCGCTTCACAGCCACAATGAGAGACCAATAGCACTATACAAATATACGGCAACCTCCCCACGTCACCGTCATCCGGCGATTGATCCCAGCAGAGGAAAAACCGTCTGCCATCGACTGGCAGGAGTTTTTCAATTATTCACCGACCCCTCGCCCTTGGCCTGAGGCTGTTCTAACTCTTTTACTGTTACTCTCTCTGTACCTCATCATTTGCTGTATTCATGAATAAAAACATGGGGCTTGATGTGTGAACCACCTCCACAGTTATCAGGATTCACTTCACGAACCTCCTTCCCTGGTGCCCCTTCCTCTTCCTCTTCCCCTTCCTCTCCCCTCCCCTCCTCTCCTCTCTCCTCTCTCTCTCTCTCTCTCTCTCTCTCTCTCTCTCTCTCTGCAGTCGTCAGGAATCCGCTCACGCTGCCTGATCAAGGTAGATGAGTTCAGATGATACTCGGCTATCGGGGTCTGACCTCGCACAGTGCACGCATTAACAAACTAAACCTTCCACCCCCAGTGTCATCACGTCATTATGTAGATTTATTTTCAGAACAGGGATTAGAACCATTTTGGAAAGTACAAACGAATCAGGTTCTTTGTCATCACATCATATTGTGCAAGTCAGGCTTTGAATATCACCATGACATTAATTGCAATTAGGGTTTGGAAATAAGTGATCTTCAGTGTTTTCTGGTACCAAACACCTGCTTAATCCTTATTAACTGGTTTAATCAGTAACACAACACATAATTAAAATGAAGAGACAATTAAGCCTAGAAAATACTGAGCTTCAAACATTTAAAGCTCTTTACTATTTGAGAAAAGACAATGTTCCTGAGCACAACACAGTTTACCAGCGTCTTGCAGGGTTTCACGTGGAGGAGCGAGAGCGACCTTGCCCTCCGCCCCGTGACCTCAACACCTGTGAGGATAAACTGGAACGCTGACAGCGAGCGAGGCGTTATCGCACAACATCAGCGCCCGACCTCCCTGATGCTCTTTCAGCTTAACGGGAGTAAATCCCTGCAGCCACGTTCCAAAGTCAGAGAGAAGCACGACTCTGGAAGATGTAGATTCTCTAGCAGCAGATTCCTCCTCATGGTTGTTTATTTTGTCAGCAGTCGCATGGTGCTACAGTGGTATGGTGTCTACATACTTCCGGCCATGTACTTTATACTGAGGTGGATATAAGAGGAATACTTGGCTGATAGTATCGGCCCTGGAGCGAATTCTTGAGTGTTGGATTAAAGAGACGTGTCATCGCCGCAGAGCCACAAGCTCCAGCAGCAATTTGTTACTCATCAGGATTCAGTTGTTTCTGCTTCTCAGCGTAGATTCACGAGTTGAGTTCTCTGCGCTTTCATGTCATCAGAAAACGTGCCTGATGCTCCCCCCCCGATGCTTCACTCCCGTCAAAGGTTTCTGATGGAGTTTGCCCCTCTCGATGCACACGTCCAGTCCAGCCTCCTGATTACCAGTCCTATTTATCAGCTTCCCCAGGACCAGTGGCCACGGAGGAGGAGGAGGAGGAGGAGGAGGAGGAGGAGGAGGAGGAGGAAAAGGAGGATGAGGAAGAGGAGGAGGAGGAGGAGGAGGCTCTTATGTTCAAAAAACATTTCAAATCTGGCTCTCTTGCTTTTACTGAAGTTTCCAGCTTTGATGTGCTCAGGTTTGAAATTAACTATGAATCTATAAGTGATAAGGTTTGATGTTTCTGTAGAACCAAATGCTGCTCTGCTTCTGAGATGTCACCTCCTGTTGTGTTACAGGTCATTTTAATGTTCATATACAAAACTCCTGAGTTTTATCACATCACAGTGTTTTAAGATTTAAAATCTCAGGTTCACTCTTTGATTTTCAGCGATCTCTCTGCCGTTGAGGACATTTTGTCTCTGATATCTGATTCACATTTTGGAAAGATGCAACTTTGATCCTTCACTTCAACGACAGATCACAGACTTTACATATGTTACGCCTCTGCAGCATCAACTGTTTATGATTACATCTAATTTTATTCATGATATTGAGAGAGACACTTAAAGTAGCTTATCGGTTATGAAGAGGTCACTGCAACAACAGCTTCCTCATAAATCACCTAAAGAGACGCCACAGACTCTGTGTGTGTGTGTTAGTGTGTGTGTGTGTGTGTGTGTGTGTTTGTGTCTCTGGAGGTTTGTCCTTAAACTACTTTACTATTACATATGTGTAAACAGACACCATCTTGGTTTAAAGATTGGAATGATGTGGTTTGGCATCAGGAGTTTCTTGGCCTGGGTTCGAAGCTCCTGCAGGTTAATACAAACTATTCATGGCGTTAGTCCTCACTTGACTTTTGAGGCTTAAAACTTTTGTTCATCAAACCTGATCACCTCCAAACGCAGAATGATCTTTTAAGATTTAACGAGAATCTCCCGTCTGTTGGTTCAGTAAGAAGCTGGAGTCAGAGCTCGGTGTAATGATAGAGAGAAACAGCTCATCAGGTTCGAGGACCATTCATCTACATGTGAGGACATGTTTCTTTAATCCACGCTGCAGCTGAGGTGTGGACATTTATTCCAAAGTTTTCTGGTTAATCCAAACTGCAGTAAATAAAACAATCCTGTTCATAATTTACTGTAAAACCACAGTTTGTCATTTCAATTTCTTTGTTTTTTTGTCACCTTTTCTTATCTCTAGCTTCATGTTTAATGGAAAAATACAGGAGCCTCATATCTCTCTTATGAATCTCAGCAAGAAAGAAACAAGGGTATTTTTCTAGCCTCAGGTGTTATTTCCAACTTTGTAGAAAAGTCTCCATCTTAATTTGCAGTTGTGCCGTGTTGGGTTTCATTGTGTCGACCTGCTCCAGCCTGCCTCTGAATCCACACTGACTTACGTTTGGCAAAAAAATACTTTCATCTAATTTATGGTTATCGTTTTCCAGGCAGCCAAAACGTGTGAGATGTATATTTGGCCCCTGTCATTAACAATCTTTGGGTATTTCCCAGAGAATAAAGTACAATGGATCAAATGGGCTATCAATAGTGTTTTTATTTCTCACCTGCTCTTTAATGTCCTGCCAGGATCTCTGCAATGCCGGGCAACTCCACGACACTAATGTTGATATAATAGATAGATAGATAGATAGATAAATGGATGGATACTCTATTAATCCCGTGGGAAATTCAGATCATCCAGTAGCCTGTACACTTAACACATCACTGACATATATACATAAATCACATAAATCACATACATCACATACGGAGAGCATGTTAACAGATACAATTCAATGGAAGCCCCATCTGCTCCTCAGTGCTTCACATAGGACTTTCAATGTTCTCTCACATTGAGGGAATTCGCTAGGTCAGCAACTTTTTATAATAGAATCACACTGAGGCCCCCTAAATTCAGTCAAGCCACACACCCATATATCAGTTCTTTCAATATGCCAGATGTTTTTTTCCATCAACATCCACGAGTTACTGCACCTTCATGTGTTGTTGGAATTATCTGAACAATAAGTTCCCAACTGGGAAAATTAACAGGCCCGTCATCTCAAGTCAGATCAATGATCCTAAAAGTAGCTGAAAGCCCCTAATGACACTTTTTGGTCAATACAAATGTTTCTTATGGTTAACGTGCTAATTATACA
This sequence comes from Pseudopleuronectes americanus, assembly GCA_038501795.1. Taxonomy (NCBI): domain Eukaryota; kingdom Metazoa; phylum Chordata; class Actinopteri; order Pleuronectiformes; family Pleuronectidae; genus Pseudopleuronectes; species Pseudopleuronectes americanus. The sequence goes on along the minus strand of CM076716.1, from coordinate 24,617,031 downwards.
TAATTTATCTGCCTGTCACACAATATGCCTTTTCTCTGATCTTTGTTTTTACATAAATGTTAGAAAGAGGTTTCAAGGTGTCTAAACACATACTTTAGTGTATTGTTTTCGACAAGACACTAAAGTTGGGAAAACAATTTCACAATCTTGGGAACTGTGACCTTCTGAGGAGCACGTGAATGCAACGTCTCCCTCTGGGAAAAGAGGGGAAATTTGAAAAAGAGAAATAATTTGCTTAAAACCAAACGACTGGATCTGCACCTCCATGTTATCTGTTCTTTCTTGTCCCAGCATTAGCCCCCACCTCTGTCCACAGCAATCAACACGCAAAGAATCAAACCAGCACTGTAATGTGGTTTCCAACAATCTGTCGTGGTGAGAGAAGTGTTTTTCGAAAATCTTTAACCCAGTTATCAAATCCAACTGGGTCCCCATGATGGGGATGACAGGGACGACAGGATGGCTGACATGTTGGTTCCCGTCCTGCCCACCTGCCTGCGTTGACTCTGCATGGAACCCAGTCCCAGCACGAGGCCCAGGCAGCTCCACAGATCCACAGATCAATACAGCCGGAGAGGAATGAAACGAAGCCACTCTCTCACCACGTTACTACAGCGACAGTATTTTTCTTACGCGAGTAAAAATGAGTTCTCTGCGGATGCTGGGGGAAAGAGAGAGACGTGGAAACAATGAAGTGAGGGAGTGGTAGAGGACTGTTTCACTGTGATACTGCATTTTATAAAATTCTGGGTGATATATAGGGACAGTTATGGGATGGAGGGCGAGGACGGGGGGGCTGCAGCCTCCAGTAGGTTTGACTCATTTTACTACCCAGCATCTCAGTTGTACTCAGTAAAGGATAGTAGTTCTCCTGGGAACCAGCTCAGAGAAGAGAGGCTAGGCATTAAACATAATTCAGATGGTCGGAATTCATAATTTAACACAAAGCTTAAATTCCCACTTTGGCAATTGGAGTCTGCTTCAGCTTGTTGGAGCGGAAAAATCGTGTTAGAGTCTATTACAATGCACAAAACCCCCCCAGGGACTTAATTTATTAAGACAAACGCCATAAAAAGTGACACCCTCGTCAATAAATAACTGAAAAAAAGCAATTCCTTTGCCAATTTTAGAAAAATGTCTCCGCACCCTGTTTTGAGTTGTCATATTGATATTGGCTCAGCACTCCAGGAAAAAAGTTATTCAGCCGCTGAAACCGAGACTCGCTCAGAAAATACTTTGAAATTCAGTCGATGCTCTGCCACTTTATTTTAAGACGGGTAATTATTCAGATGGCGGTCTGGAGATATGCAACAACAGTTCCCTCCAAGATGTCAAACACAAAACAAGATTTAAATTGTGGGTTGTTGTTGCCAGACAGAAGCTTTTGTCGTTGTACTTTTGTCGTAATTATGTTACTAAGTATTTTTTATACTTCTTGGTTTTAACACACAGTCGTAAAGCTCAAGAGGTTTCAGAGAAATTCCACCTTTCCTTTGGTTTCAAAACTACTTCCAACTCTCACTGCATGTTTAACTTTGTAATCCTTGTAATGCCCAAACGCCACCTGGTGGCTGGGTGCGGTACAGGTCATAAATCCGGCCTCCTCCATGGTAATGGATGGGACAGAGAGCAAACTAAGAATTCAAACTGCATGTTAAATCAAAGTTGTTTAGTTCTTATCACACCGATGTTTGTTGTGTTTACGTTTCTGATAAGTTTGGTTTTAATAAGTTATTTGACGCTATGGAAATTAGGTGAAACATCACGATTGACTTGTGATTGGTTGATCGCGTATTTCGACTGGACCTTAGCTCCATCCACCGATCACTACTGCGCAGACTCTGGGTTTAAACACGAAAGACGACAGTTTCTAGTCAGCGATGGTTTCTGCTTTACCTCTGGATAGTAGGAGAAAGTGGAGATGCTGAGCAAACTCCCACATTCCCTCTTTAAAGACCAAACCCCCCTTGAGAGCAGCTGGATTCTGTGTTCACGTCAGAAACAAACATGAATTAATCTGATAATTCAAACCCGAGGTGACACTCACAAGTAGATTTAGTTGACTAGCTTGAGTTTTATGTATTTCTTCCTCTTAGTCCACACACGTTGAACATATATCCTACGCAGCGATGGGGAAATGTTCCCCCTGTAGGTAAGAGCGCAACACTTTTCAAAGTATCCCTTTGAAGATACAGTATAACTTTGAACATTATCCCCGTTGCTCTGCACATGAATTCCCCGTGGTGCCGGCAGAACATCCACTTCCATGCCTCTTTTACTTGTATTAATTTACATGCATATGAAGTGATGGAGAATGAAACAGTGAGGCCCATTGTGGAGAGGGAGAGCCGGTGAAGGGATGGCTGGCTCGACCCCGGAGACGCAGCCGGTGACTGGGACTCGCAGCTCTGTCCCAGTCTGACACGTCGCGGTGACACAATGAGAGGAGGCTGCTGGAGAGACGGGGGCGAGCGGAGAACACCAGATAAAGCAGCGCCGCCGAGCTGCCAGCGGGGGGGCTTTGAGTTGTCTCCAGGAGAGGGAGCGGAAGGGGGAATTTTGGGAGGCAGAGCTCAGAGTAAACAGTATCTGCCGAAAAACAACAACAACAACAGCAACGAGCGCGCCGCCTAATCAAGTGGATTTATTGAAATGCAAAACCCTCGCTCCCTCAGTTCCCCTCAAAAACCCGATGATTAAAAAGTATAATACATTATAGGCACCATTACTCCACCTAAATTACATGTTTAAACGCCAACTAGGATTCTACAACATCACATCATTAGGCATTATTAGTGTCATCGTGAAATATGGCACAAGTCAAGTGAAGCTAGGCAGATTAATTACGTGAAACCGAACCTCAAGGGCGAAGACTCGTCTCTCTCTCTCTCTCTATTAGTCTGTATGTTCTAATCCATCTGCTGCTGCTGTCCTCAAACCCAAACACGGGTTTGTGTGAAGAGGGACGGAGGAGACGATGTCAAGACCAATGAAACCAACATTCATTTTAAAACAGAAGAAAAGTTCTGACTCCAAACCTCATTTCCTCTTTGATGATTTTAGAGAAACTGTAAATGTTGAATTAGAGATACACATTTTAAACGACTTTTTTCATTATTTCGCTAAGGGAAAAGTTTCACATGTCAGGAAACTTTCTTGCCTAGAGCTAAACAGGAGGATGGATACCTCTCACACCAGTCCACTAGATATGAAGCCAAAGTTAGCTTAGCTTAGCATAAGGGCTAAAAACTGTGGCTTCACTCATTCGTTTGTGAGCTGCCATTTTGAAACATCAAGTTTGGGCATAACCATATTTGACAGAGAGCTGGAGGGCAATGAACACGCCTCCACCTGCTCCCATTGGACGACACTAACTGTCCACGTGTTGACCACGCCCCAACACTCTATAGGCGATTTGGTTCTTAATGGGAACATAATTTACTAAATGAACATCATGCTGTATGGAAGTAAGAATTTACTGAGAACGAGAAGTAGAGTCACTTTCTCATCGACTTTTAGAGAAACTGAGCTCTTGTGGAGTCGCCCCCTGCTGGTCATTCAGGATAGCTCTCTAGTGTACATTCATTTTTTTTATTTCGATGTGATACTCTCAGTAAGAAAGTGAATAAACATACAAAATGTTTAAGCTGCATCATAAACTACTCAATTCAAAGAGAGAGAACTGCAAACTGCGACATCATCCAGATTCCCTCTTACAGCTACATGCTGTTTACGTGGAGGCTTTTCGCTGCTTTTAACTGAAAAGGCAACTCACGCACGTATCAGACCTGTTTACTATTGGGGTTGATCCTTTTCCTTTGAAGCTGCTATAACAGTAAAATCAGGTCAGACCTCCAGGCTCTGCTGAAGTTGAAGTACAACACAGACACAGTACTTCATGGAGATAGAGCCATTCTGCCACTTCACCGCCCGACTGTAAACAATATAATGTTCCTAAAGTCTCTGCATTGAGGCTTTATTTCACTCGCTGGCTCGGAGTCATCCCGGTTCTTTTCAGCCTGCCAGACAGCCGCCGGCTCCGCTGAGAGAAGAAGACGAGGAAACACTCCACTGGGAAATTCTTCTTCCAGGGGCGTTTGTTTTCACAGACATGATGCGAACATACATCCAGTCCAGACAAAGCAATTGAGCCGGCACCGTAAACATGTCACAATGGAAGGAATCACATCGATTTAAATAAAATTGTTTCTTACGCCCCAAAACATGTTTGATTTAATAGGTTTAATCCACCACTCATCAAACATTTCCACAGCTAGAATTAAAATGTAAGAAAGTTGAGTTTCGTTGCTTTCAGGTTTTGATCATCACACTCGTCTGTATAACGACACAGATATTCTGTTTGCGCTGGTTTCCAAGTCTCCACCCGGGCCCAGGCTCAGTGAAACTGCACCGAGAGTCACAACGAGCGCTCATGAATTCAGAGCACATCCTCGTTTCAGGGCCTTGACGTGTTCAGCAGGCAGAGAGGGAGAAAAACTGAAGTTAGGGAAAAGTGGAGATATTTCTCTCAGAAAACGCTGCTTTGTGAAATGAAGTGCACATTCCTAGATGGTTAGTATTATGTTTCTAAGAGTAAAATTCATTTAACACAGCATTTATTGCTTTTACCGCTTTGTGACAGATAACACAATAAGCTGGAAATGGTGATGTTGTGGCGTGCACTCATGGGTGTGTCCTCTCACCCAGTGGGTTGATGGGTAATGTTAAGGCTGTAGCTATATATACTTCCCGTATGGGGAACATGTGCCTGTTCTTCTTCACTACCGAATAAACAACAGTAAACAGTACCTGCGTCTCTGCCTTTCCTTGTCCTGCCACATTGGTGACCCCGTTTTTTGGACATGTTCGAGGTAGAGGAGGATAGTGTCCCTTCCTCATCGGGGGAAGACGTATTTTCTTCCCCGGTGCCCGTGGACCGTGTCTCCACAACGACCATGGCGCCGCAGCTTCCGCGACCGACCAGCTCCGCGGGGCACGTTAAACTGCCGGAGTTTTGGCAGAACGACCCCGCGCCGTGGTTTCAGCATGTCGAGGCTCTCTTCCATCTGCGAGGAGTAACGGCAGACGACTCCAGGTATTTTTTGGTGGTCGCGGCTTTGGACCAGCAATCCACCCGGCGCGTGATGCAGCTCCTGCGAGCCCCGCCGCTGCGCGGAAAGTACGCCGCCCTCAAGCAGCTTCTCCTCCGGCGCTACAGCTTGTCAGCCGCGGAGAGAGCGGACAAGCTACTGTCGCTTCCCGGTTTGGGCGATGGTTCGGCAGTGGACCTGATGGACGAGATGCTGTCGTTGCTGGGCTCCGAGGATGAGGGTTTCCTGTTCCCGCACATCTTTCTGCGCCAGCTCCCGCTGCAGGTGCGCGCAGCCCTCGCCAACTCTTCTTGCTTGGCGGCCGGCGACTCCCGTGGATTAGCTGAGCAGGCGGACCGGATCCTGCTGACTTCGAGGAACGTCTCCGTGCAGAGTGTGGCCGTGGAGTCCTCGCAGCCGACGTTGGAGAACGAGGCTCCGGCATGGACGGCTGCAGTTTCCACCCGCAGACAGCGCGGCCAGCTGTGTTTCTTCCATCAGCGCTTCGGCAGCAAGGCGCGCCGCTGCGTTCCTCCGTGCGCGTTCGAGGCACCGGGAAACGGAAGAGCCGGCGCTCGGTAGCAGCCGTGGGCGCTGGCGATCAAGAGGAGCTGCTGTTCATTCATGACTCCATATCAGGTAATCAGTTCCTGGTGGACTCCGGCTCGCAGAAGAGCCTTCTCCCTCCTGCAGCTACGGACCTCTCGGCCCGTGGCAGTGGTCCGCGTCTGACAGCGGCTAACGGTTCGGCTATAGAGACGTTTGGTACCAAGTCTGTGACTGTGTGTTTCAATGGACGCAAATTTCTGTGTGACTTTGTTGTAGCCTCCATTACGGTTCCTATTATCGGAGCAGATTTTCTGTGCACTAATGGGTTGTTAGTGGATGTAGCTAATCGCAGGCTCATTGATGCTGTGTCTTTTGCGTCTTTTCCGTGTCAGTCAGGGGGACCCGGGCCGTTAACACACGCTAATTTCGCGGCGTCAAAGGATGTCTTCCAGCGCTTACTGGCGGAATTTCCTTCGCTGACAACGCCCGCATTTTCTGCCGCGGTTACTAAACACGGCGTGGAACATTTCATTCCCACTGTGGGTGCGCCCGTTTTCGCACGTTCGCGTCGCCTCGACACCGTGAAGTTAGCCACCGCGAAGGAGGAGTTTGCTACCATGGAGCGTTTGGGGATCGTTAGGCGGTCCAACAGCCCGTGGGCTTCGCCGCTCCACATGGTGCCCAAGGCGGATGGTTCTTGGCGGCCGTGCGGCGACTTTCGCCGTTTAAATAACATTACGGCCCATGACCGTTACCCCATTCCGCATGTTCAGGATTTTTCGATTCGTCTGGCGGGCATGACAATTTTTTCTAAGATCGATTTGGTGCGAGGTTATCATCAGGTGCCTGTGCGGGCGGAGGACGTGCCCAAGACTGCTGTCATTACACCGTTTGGGCTTTTCGAGTTCCTGCGAATGCCGTTCGGCCTTAAAGGCGCAGCGCAGACGTTTCAGCGCTTGATGGACTCGGTGCTACGTGACCTCGCGTTTGTTTTCGTCTATTTGGACGACATCTTGGTGGCCAGCCCGTCGGCTGATGAGCATTTGTCGCACCTTAGGCAGGTTTTCCAGCGCCTTGATGGGCATGGTCTCATTGTCAACACAGCCAAGTGCCAGTTTGGGCTGTCTGTCATAGACTTTTTGGGCCATCGCATTTCGTCGCAGGGTGCGGTTCCTTTGCCCTCGAAAGTGCATGCAGTTGCGGATTTTCCCCGTCCGGTCTCGGTCAGGTCGCTACAGGAGTTTTTGGGCATGGTAAACTTTTACAATCGTTTCTTGCCTCGTGCGGCCCAACTCCTGCAACCATTGTATGGTGCTTTGAAGCTTAAGAAAGCCAGGGACCAGGTTGACTGGACCCCTGTGAGGATCCAGGCTTTTGAGGGGAGCTAAGGCTGCCCTGGCTAACGCGGCGCTTCTGGCGCACCCCGCGTCTCGGGCGCCCATCGCCCTCACGACCGATGCTTCGGATGTGGCTGTTGGTGCAGTTGTTGAACAGCGTGTTGCGGGTGCGTGGCAGCCCCTTGCATTTTTTAGCCGCGGTTTGCGAGACAGTGAGCGAAAATACAGTGTGTTTGACCGGGAACTGTTAGCGTTGTACCTGGCTACGCGTCATTTCCGTTTCCTGCTGGAAGGCCGCCCTTTCACAGCCTATGTTGACCACAAACCATTGACGTTTGCTATGGCGAAGGTGACAGAGCCATGGTCTGCTCGCCAGCAGCGCCATCTAGCGGCGATCTCCGAATTCACAACGGACATCCAACATGTGGCGGGTAAAGCGAACCCGGTTGCAGACTGCCTGTCGCGGGTGCTGGTGTGCCCTGTGCATCTTGGGGTTGATTTTTCCGCACTGGCTGCCGATCAACCTGGGGACCCGGGTATCGTTGCGCTGAGAGCTGCGAGTACCGGTCTGGAGCTGGAGGAGGCAGTGGTGCAAAATGGTGGGCCTGCCCTCCTTTGCGACGTCTCCACGGGCCGTCCCCCGCCCGGTGGTGCCGGTTGCTTGGCGCCGTCGGGTCTTTGATATGGTGCACTCTCTTTCTCATCCGGGTGTCCGGGCGTCAGTGAAGTTGGTGTCTTCGAAGTTTGTGTGGCCTGGCCTTCGCAAAGAGGTCAAAGAGTGGGCGGCCACATGTGTGGCGTGTCAGCGCGCAAAAGTTCACCAGCACACTAGGGCGCCCCTCGAGCCATTTTTGATTCCAGCCAGGCGTTTTGATCATGTGCATGTCGACCTTGTGGGGCCTCTTCCCCCTTCCCAGGGTTTTACACATCTCCTTACCATGGTGGATCGGACCACTAGGTGGCCAGAGGCGGTTCCTCTGTCTTCCACGACATCTGCGGACGTGGCACGCGCTTTTCTTTCAGCTTGGGTTTCACGTTTTGGTGCACCGTCTGATATCACCTCTGACAGAGGCCCGCAGTTCATTTCGGATCTCTGGTCAGCGCTAGCAAAGTCTTTGGGCACACAGGTTCACCGTACCACTGCCTACCACCCCCAGGCTAACGGTTTGTGTGAACGTTTTCACCGGTCGCTTAAGGCGTCATTGCGGGCTGCGCTCTCAGATGCAAACTGGTTGGATCGGTTGCCGTGGGTGATGCTCGGGTTGCGCTCGGCTCCTAAGGCTGACCTGGATGCCTCGCCTGCAGAGTTGGTACTCGGTCAGCCGCTCCGCGTCCCAGGGGAGTTTCTGCCTCAGAGCTCGGCCCCCTTTCCGGTTCCTGTTGCGCGTCCTGCGTCACAGGCCGCTTGTGCACCGGTGCCCGTGCATCATTTTTCACCTCGGTCTTTCGTGCCAACGGATCTCGCGACCGCTCGGTTTGTGTTTGTGCGTCACGATGCTCACCGGTTTCCCCTCCAGCCCCCGTATGACGGCCCGTTTAGGGTGTTAGAGGCGGGTTCTAAAAGTTTCATTCTGGACATGGGCGGGCGCAGGGAGCGTGTTTCGTTAGACAGACTTAAGCCAGCTCATCTGTTGGCCGGCGAAGAGGTGCTACCGGCCCGGGTTCCCCGTCGTGGTCGCCCCCCTTCTAAGGCCCCTGTGTTGTTTTCTCCAGTTGTGCCTCCTGATCCTGTGCCTGTTGTAAATGATGTCCCTTCTGCTTGTTCCACCCCTGCGTTTGCAGACGGGGATCGGCGTAGCCGTTATGGTCGCCTCGTTAAACCCCCTGAGAGGTACTGACTTTTGTCTCATTTTTTTTCCCTCTGGGTGTTCGGGGGGGGGCTGTGTGGCGTGCACTCATGGGTGTGTCCTCTCACCCAGTGGGTTGATGGGTAATGTTAAGGCTGTAGCTATATATACTTCCCGTATGGGGAACATGTGCCTGTTCTTCTTCACTACCGAATAAACAACAGTAAACAGTACCTGCGTCTCTGCCTTTCCTTGTCCTGCCACAATGTGTGTGTTTAACATCGTCTGTTCTTTCAAATCTCAGATATCCAGCCGACACAGAGCTGTGATAAATCATGTTCACTCCTGTTTTAGCTAATCTTCTCTGTGGCTTTCTAGTAGCTAAATGCTAGCTGCTCATATTATCTGTTGGTTTTGAAACCAGCTGCTTGTTGTGGCTGGAAACCAGATTGATGATAGCAGTGAAACAACCAGTGCTATACAGTTATGGACTAGGAAACCAAAACAAGGGGCTTAAGTGCACTCAGATACGTCAGGCTGATGGAAAAATGGGTAATATTAGTATGTGGGTACGTCACCATGGAAACTCTGTTCACCTCACAGTCATTTCTTCATTAATATAAAAAGATAAATGCAGCCTTAAAGCTACAATATGTAAATGTATCTTAATTAAAATGTCTAAAAACATTTCAAGCCTTTTGTGAAGTTGTGTTCTATAGAAATCTGCCATTTTAATAAAGAAAATCGAATCCGCTCGACCTAAATCTATTTATATTCATGGTAACTGTTAAACTATCAGACCTTCCAGTCACAGTAGTGCATGCAGCTCATGGGGGATGAGAAAGGAATCCAGTTTGTTTCCAGGTGTAACAACTAAAAACCCATTAACTTTCCAATGAGGTCAGAAAACACGTCCACGAACAGACTTCTTCCTTTTAAATAAATCATGTCCCACAGTCCAAACTTGAGCTTCTTCTCAGAACGGTGTCAGAATGATATTACATCTCCCCGTGTGAGCAGGAAATGAAGTCAAAGTCAGTCTGTAAAACATCAACCTGACACGCATCAGTTCTGAACCAGGTTTCTATCTATCAGTGCACATTAGGTTCCTGCTGTGCTGAGGTTCCTCCAGGCCCGAGAACCACATGTGAACCCCCACGGTGAGCTGCACGCGGGCTGCATAAGAAGTTTCACACAAAGTGGCCTAAAATTTTAATGTTGCCTGTATTACTTCTTCAAAACAAGTTTAATCTTTGAAGAAAATGGATGTTCTCGCTGAATCCTCGGTTTGTACGACATTACATCGAGACGCCGATGGAGCCGCTGAGAAATGTGTCAATTGATCTGTGAGATTTATTACAATTCCCCAGGTGACGCGTGTTAGACGGATGCAAAACAGGTTTTGTAAATGGGCCGACTCAGTTTCATCCTGGTCTCACAGTCTCGTAAATCAAACTCCGGCAGAAAAGTGAAGAATTACATCAAGATTTAATTAAAGATTCATTAGAGAAATCCAACTTTTACAAATGAGGGCCGCAAGTAATGTCTGAGAATCATCTTTCAGAACATGAATCCTGCAAATGAAAAGTAAAGACTGAGAACTGGAGAACTCATCGTACATCCAGTCTAACAAGTGGATTTCCAATTACTGGAAATTCTTACATCGCAGTAGAAGCAGGAATCACGTGATCTCACCTGAAGCATCGTCCATGGAACGGTATGATTTTATTCCTCCGAACTGATCTCTCTATATGCTCTGGATCTGTGGAGGGTCACATGTTAACATTACGCTGCCTCACACCTGCTGTTCCTCAGTTTGACAGGAACTAAATAAACTTTCCTGTGATTTGTTTTTGGAGAATTACCAACATTTCCAGGGTGATTCTCCTCAGCGTGTTGCTTTGACCCAGTTTCATTTCACACATTAATTCTGAGCAGGTTTTGACTATAGACGGTTTTACAGAGTAGAAGTGAGATAAAGTTGAACTTAAAGGCTTGTTGGAGAGATTCAAAATCTGAGTGAACCTCCAGGTTGTGTAGAGGGCGCTCACGGGGTGGTCCAGAATGGGGCCAAGAATATAGGGTACAATTTGAATATTTTTCAAAGTGAAATAGCTTTTTTGTGTGAATGTAAAATAAAGTTACCATGACCAGTTAGCAGCTGCTTCATCAGCCTGATTTATTGTTGACTGACAAACACTTGAATCCTCCTGGTCCTTATTTAGATGATCTTTCATTTCCCTCAGAATCTGAGTTTCCCGGTGTCCTGCTGCAGGTATGACTCATCTCACACATGAGGATATTTCATTTAACTTCTGATGTATAGTATGTTTCCCTTTTCTCTAGAAGCACACGTGTATATAATAATATAATCCACTTAGTGACATTCACTCCATGTCACAGCAGGGTTAATAAGACGTGGAGAGTCTCTCTGTAAAGCGGTTCTGGCCCTGTTGATGGACACTAAGCCCCGGTGACAGCTGGAAAAAACTATAAACTGAATTGTTTGGCTATAGAACAACTTCAGGGAAACATCAGAAAACTAAAAGTAGACTTTTCTTTGAGTGGTGTTGAAGTTTAGTTAGTATTTGCATGGGGGGTTGTATTCACATCGAGCCATTTCCTGTAGAATAAAACAGGAGAGACGGTTGATTTCTTGCAAAACTAACTGAGAAACAGTAAACTAGTTTGCGGTGAGAAAACTGGGACACTGTGCGCGAGACAAGAAAGACGGTGGTGGGTTCAGAAGAAAAGGAAAAAACAAATGACGTGTGCCGAGGTAACTGAGGAGAAAAAGGGAAGGAGGGTGGATTAAAGCGCGGAGGACGTGACTGATCTTGATACTGGAGACCTTGGGATTGTCTGGGGAGGTGTTTAAAAAGAGCCAGACAAGGGGGGGCAGAGCTGTGGACAGAATCACAGGAGTCCTAATGCGGCGGATAAGTTGAAAGCGAAGGTTACAGGACTGCAAAGAAGGGAAATGGGGGAAGCTCATATAAAACCCAGACGGTCAGAATCCTCAAATGTCAAAGGAGGAGAAGGGCGAAGGAAATCCTCTTATTAACCCGAGTGAGGCCTCCATCAGCTCTGAGCTGCAGTGAAACAAACAGACACAAGTCATTTCTCTTTTAGGAACGAGGACATATATTAATATAGTCAGAAAAATAACCTCTATATGGGAATGAAACGGTGGGAAATCAATGTTTCTATTTGGGTATGTAATATGTTTCATCCTCAACAATATGCAAAAACCCAAATAGAAAAGAAATAAATAGCACAACTCTCTATTCCCTGGAGCCAGAGAACTTTGAGTGAACCTCTCTGTCAGGGACTGAGACGCTTCCACGGGACGATTTGAATTGTGGAACGATGAGAAATGGAAAAACCAATCTTCCACGGCTGCACTGGAAAATAACTGCGGCAGGAGCAGTAAGTTACCGCCCATCAGCCGCCTTGTAAAAGTTATGACCAGGGGCGACCGGGGGCACGCACAGTTTAACAAGGGGGCCTAATGAAAAAAACGACACTCGCTCGGCGGTAATGGCGGCACGTGAAGACGCCGTTCTGAATCATGGAGGCATAAAGGAGGTCACATGACGGCGTGGTTAGAATCGACCCTCGGTGATGACGTGAGGCGGAGGAGCACGGGAGACTTTCATCAGTGTCTCTGAGAAGATTGTAGAAGGAAACATCAGCTAAACTGCTACCGTGGTTTATTTAATTAGAATAATAAAGTATTTTATTTCATGGTTCCTTCTCAGCACCCAGAGATATTACTTTACATCATATACAAGTACAAGAATAGTTACAGTAAAACCTCTGGAGTCAGTTCAGAGGCTCAGACACATTCAAGAATCAAACAGCAGAGACAGAACAGAATGAGATGTTATGTTGGGTGAACTGATCTGATGGGTTTTGATCTGAGATTAGATTATTATCATGATTATGACAGAGGCTTAATAAATGATTCTGTATATTTAACAGCTGTACGGTGGCAGATGAGGCTCCCTGCGTGTAAACATGAAAATCATCAAATATGAAAAAGAAACAATCATTCTGTAAATTATTGACGTGAGCAAGACAATTACATTAAACATGCAGATTTTCACATTTACTGTATATTCCTCTGTGCTTGATGTGCCTCCATACATTAAAAATCTTTGACACTGGAAATGTGGCCTTAAATATCAGAGATAAACAGTTTTTAGAATCGTTGAGTTTTCGAGAGATGCTTGTAAGTCCCTGCACCACAGAGTTTTCTGGACATCTGTATCACAACTCATGACCGTGAAGGAACAAAGTGAAATGAATCCTGCAGAGTGTCAATCACACTCACTCACTTTGTTTCTCCTCAGATCTTCATTGGGTGAAATCTGAGACTCTGACGACCTGAAGCCTGTAAATACACGTGATCAACAGTGTGTGGGATCTGTTGTTTCTCGCTTCGGTTCAAACAGAACACAAATATAAAGTGTTTACTCAGAAAGAGACTGTTTCTCTTCTTTTCACTCACTCCAGAGCAAGGTGACTTGGTGAAGAAGAAGATTCATTTGAAATCCTTTAAGGTTGAAATCTCAAAAATCTCTGAAACCGGCCAAAATTTGAGTTATCACTAATAATGATAACGAATGCTGCACTGAGACTTCTCCCAAATTAACCCGTTTTACAGTTAATGATGTGAGAACAGTTGACACAGTGGGGGGGCTGTTCACACACTGAGCTGGGACGGGCTTCTGGGACTCGGAGGCTCTGTTGGTGGATTTAACGAGTAAATTACTGCTCAATAATGAACGTTTATTTTTTGAAGCACAGATATAAAAAACGTTTGGCCTCTTTAAATACAGTTTTCTGTATTTTTTATCAGTAACTCAGTTAATGCAGTTTATATTTCATGATCACTTGTGAGAAATATTATAATATAGATATTATTCATCATGGCTAAACAATATATTTGCCCTGATGAGCACCTCTTTACAATCTCACTCCTCTTGTGTAGTCAATACATCCATATTTTATATTTTTAGAATCAGACATTCTACTGTAAAGCTTCATTTAAGAAGCTTATTAACCATATTTTTCAAAATTCTTCTTATTCAGTGCATGAATTGTGTTTTGAGACCAGCTCTCAAACACTAGTGTCCCCTGTTGGTTGTTCCTGCTGAACTAAATTACCTTATGAAATAAATAACTAAAGAAGCGAGACAGTTATATCCTTTAAACTCTCCTCTTTAATATTAAATACATTACTCTATAAACATAACATTTATCTACATAGAAAAGCTTGTGTCTCTATTTACACTCATTCTCATAAAGAACCCAATCGTACAAACAAACAGGATCCAGTATCTATTCACACACACACGTCTCCTTCTGGCTTCAGGTTGCAGCAGTGATTGACGCAGCATGTTTTTCACATGACCGATTCCCTACTCACAAAAAACTTCATTTACCCTTATTGCTAAACTCGTCCAAGTATTAACAAATACAACTTCACATATGTACATTTTTAGCGTTTTGTCAAACACAAACATCCAGGTACCGCAACATCGATTTGAACTGGTTCTGCACCAAAGCTGCCACATCTACAGATTTACAAGAACGACTTGGTTATCTCAGGATTTTTGGTATAAAAAGTGAAAAGCAATGTATCGGTGTTACATTCAATATTCCTGAAATACACAGGACAACAGGAGTGCATGTTGACTGTAGAAAGACTGTAACTCTTCATGTCTTCACAATGAGCTGGAAAACCACAAAAAGCTTGGCTGCTGTTTAAGAATTTGCTCCATAACATGATATTGGTCGATTGTTATGAACGTCAAATAACAGTGATTCCACCGAGGGGCTTCATTCCTCCACCTTGGTTTTCCTCTTGGAGCTTTTGGGTTTGGGGTTGTCGGACTCCACAGGCAGTGGAGACCCCGGCGGATCAGTGGGGGGGCTCGGGGCTCTGTCCACGTCGGGTTCTGGTTCCAGGGGCATGGAGGGGCCTGGGGAGACACCGGGAAATGAAACAAGCGTGAGGGGTCAGTGGATTGTCATTAACACTTTCATGCAGTTTAATACGAGCTACAACGGACTTTCAGGTCACAGTTAAGCTCTGTTTAACTTTAAACACGCACCAATAGAGCCACACAAAGTCAATGAATCCCTGATGAATCCCCATGACGCCACATAACCTCTTGTGTGTGCGCAGGGAACTTTCGCCTTTTGCCTTCATTTTCAATGAACCTTTATTTTACCAGGTACAACTTTGAGTTGCATAATTTTTCTTCTAAATGTCATCATGACATACATAAGAACGATCACTTTATAAATTCTCTAAGGATAAAATCCGCCCTTCGACATAACATGTGTTGTTTTTCATTTTATCTTCTGAATCTGCCAGAACTAAGAGAACTTACCCTTTGACAGATTTACATTGTTTTCATTTGTACAAATAACTCTTTAACTTCAACAAGTGGGTTGAAACCCATCCATCCACCAGACAGGTTGATTTTCCTACACAGTATCTGAACAGCAGGAATTCATCATAACTACCAAGAAACAGAAAACCCTTCCTGTCATAGATGAACCCCTGTCTCATTTTAAATGAAAAATTGGGCTTTGGTTTAATGGAGGGGCAGTGAATTTGTCATCCGCACCGCATGCCAGTGTAATTACTGGACTTCTCGGCAGGAATCTTTAACCTAATTTGGAGCAAACTTCAGAGAGCTGTTTGGCCTGGATTTGTCAAGTTTTACACAAAAAAACATCCCACCAGAAGTACAAAGCCTAGTGCTGGTTAGTACCCGCTTCCAGCTGGAGGTTCTTGTTGTAGCTCGCAGCAGACGACATGGCCTGACCCAGAGCCTGGTTGGTACCGAGGGCAGTGCCGGGGGGTTTGGTGGCTGCTGCCGAGTTGGGTTTGGATTTGGAGTCTTTTCCTGGTTTGGTCCACACCAGACTCTCTGTCACCTGCAGGGCAGCTCCCATCTTCTGAGCCATGTCCATCAACTGTTAGTGAAACAACAATGACAATGTGTTTACATGCAACATGAAAAGGCAATTTCTGGATTTTATGACAACAACGTGAGATAAGACATTCATCAAAATGTGTCTGATTCCTCATGGATGATGAAAATCAATCAGTTTAAGGGACTGATATTTATAAGTGTGTGCAAATGTCTGCGGATCCATATACAAATCTAGATCTAGTGAATTTAAATGTGGTTTCACAAGAGAACTGTTGGAGGTCTGCACTCTCTGAGTCCTTCTTCAGAATATTGGGAATAGTCACAATATCGTTGTCCATGTAAACGTATCCACCGACAACCAGAGGAAATGCCGTACCTCCAGATCAAATTCAAAGTTGCTGCTGGTGTCTCGAAGCAGGTTGACTTTCCTCTCCATCTCCTGGTACTGATCCAGGGCTCCTTTCTTGTCAACGTGATTGTAGAGAAAGATCGCAAAGTTCAGGTTCACCAGGGGGCTGGATCTACAGGACATAGATCAACAAGGAGGAAGACAACAGAGTCAATGATCTGATACAGTTTCTAAATCTTTGGATTTATAGAAAAGAGAAGGAGAGAAGGACTCACACATCCAGAGTCACAGCTTGTTCATACGCTCTGGTGGCATTGTCCACGTCGTCCAAGTTAGTCAGAGCCACTGTTAGTGATGTAAATGAGACACGTTTGAACTGATACTTAAATATGAACTACATTCATTAATGTTCGATGTCTGTAATTGATCTCCATCCAACAGCAGAACGTGTTCATTAAAGCGTAAACATGTGTCAGCTTCATTTTGTAACTCAAGCCTAAAATGAATACATACCAGTCCAGTACAAAAATAAACTGCTGCCCCTGTTCTAACAGAGTTTCTCTTTAGAGTCGGTTATTCAATTATGGATTCAATCATGAATAATTTCTCGGTCTCTCTGACTCAGTACCTGCCAGCAACATGTAGAGCTCTCCCATCCGTGGGTTCAGGTTGATGGCTGCGCTGAGGAAGTGGAAGGCCGAGGCGTACTGCTGCATGGTCAGGTGCACCAGGCCCAGGTTGTACAACACCTTCCAGTCAAAAGGAGACAAGTAGTTGGCTCGCTTCAGGCAGCTGATGGCCTGTGGGAGAAGGAAGGATGGGAGAGAGAAGTGAGGAGAAGTATCTCAATAATCTCTGAAAGGACAGATTCTGTACAACGGAGGATTTATAATACAGCAGCGGCGTGCGGAAAGAATAAAGTGTCGATACATAGGTGTTATTTACGAGCTCATGTGTCAAATGAATAAGTTAGTGTGATCTCTGCTAGGGTGGAGGCAGTCACTGAAACTGAAAGCAGTTCTTACACAGGAGACAACAGTAGCTTCTCAAAATGGACTGTATATCAAGATGGATAACGCGTCGCCTCTTCCTCCAACAATTCAGATATGAAGCCAAAATATAACAGATGCAAACGCTGCCATCTTGTGCATTTGGAGCCAGATGAGCCAACCAATCACAAGTCATTCTCAGATCACTTCACCGAGTCAAATAACCAGAAAAAGTGTTTCAGAGACATATTACTAACCCTACATTTAACACGGAGGAGGAAGGATTTACGACCGATACTGTGGCCAGTCACTAGGTGGCGATGGAGACTCATTAAACAAATATAACATTACTCACAGCAACATATTTCTTCTTCCCAAAGAAGCACATGCCGATGTTGTTCCAGAGGGGGGGGCTCTCGGGCACGGCACAGGCTGCCACTCGGTACTTGTTCATGGCCACATCAAAGTCCCCGTGGGTCTGCATCATGCTGCCTGCAGCCAGGATGGCCTGGGAAGGAAAACAATGATTAGAGAGATTGAAAGAAGATGCACTCAGAGGAGCAGCTTATGATGAAAGACAGACTGTACCACCTGACCTTACATTTTGCCTGCATTGCTTTTTAAGAAGCTCTGTGCACTGGCCTCATGAAGCGTATCAGATTATTTGTTTGAGTATTCACATACCTTATAATTGTTGGGGTCAAATGTGAGGGCATTTCCAAGGTGCTCAAAAGCTCTTTGGTATTTCCCAAGCTGGCGAAAGAAGAACACAGAAAACCGAATGTTTCCACACCGTATTCTGTTCACATAACTTCACAGAAGAAGAAAAACAAATCTACCTACCTGTAAAAACAGCAGGCCGAGAGTAGTCAGGAGTTCAGTGTTCTCTGGGAAGTGCCTGAATTCAGAACGAGACAACTCGAATGAAAAATGTCACCTTATCTATCCCTGTAATTACATTTAATTCCTGCACTTATTCTTGAGCAAACATAGTTGATATTCAGCGAAACTGCTGATGATCCTATCGGTCTCTGGTTCAGCATATTTGTGCAGTATAAATTAAGACCTGTGGCGTAGAATACAGCTCAGAGGAGGAGAAGTAGATAGGCTTTAAAATAAAAGACTCACAGTGGTTCGTCTCATTAAAGGCAACTCCAGTCCTGGGCACTTGATTAATTCATCAATCCTCAACAGGAGGTAGCACATAATGAGCACCATTAACGACACTGATGTCATTTCCTTATTTACTTCACCCCCCAATGTTTAAATATTCAAAATGTGAATAGAAGTGGCAATGAACCGAATTTATAATGAACTGAGAAGAACCCTGAACTTACAGTGGAAGTGAAAGAGGACCACTTTTAGAAATGAGCACAAAAGACTTTGAGTTATCACATTAATCAGAAAAGGAATAAAATATTCTCCTATTATTGGTATTTGATGAAATACTTTGCTGTGTTTAAACTACTTCGGAATTCGAAATGTAATAATTATGATGGACTGGTGTGTATGTAGGTCAGGAATGTAAATACTATATTATATTACAAAACATTCCTGAATAACAGACACAGCTACAACTACAGTAATTAAAATGATTTAAAATGTTCCTCCTTAAATCTCTACCTCATCAATGTCCACATTTACAGATCCACTTACTCCACTGCTCTCTTATACACCTCGATGGCCTTGTCACTTTCTCCAGCCAGCAGGTGGACCTGCCCCAGCATCATGAAAGTCTTGTTGTGTTTATTTATCTGAAGAGCCATGTTCAGGTGCTCTTCAGCCTGACACAGACACAGGATCAAAACCATTAACTCACAGTGGGAAGGAGCAACAATTTGTTCTGCATAATGTTGGTGAAATCCGTGCTCACATTTTTGAAGTCTTTGATGAAGAAACAGCACACGCCCAGATTATGACTGATCTCCTGGGGGGGGGAGGAAATGTCAAATATTACACGGCGGGTGTTAGTGCATGCTCAACTGAACAGGGTTGGATAGAGGCTGAGCTAAATTTAAATACCAGTGTTGTGGAATCCAAATTATTTAGAATTACTGACAGTTATATTCGAAGGAACTATTTACATTACTTAAACATATAAGTGTGAGTGAATAATGGTGCATGACGTACCAGTTTAACGTTTGTATAGGTTTTGTGGTACTAGATCAGTTTGGAAGAGCAGTAGTAATGTTGTGTTGATAAATTAACTTCAGAGTTTGAATTCAGGGTGAAGGATATCAGGTCCACTTAACACGTTCCCTTAAAAACTTTAAAGATAAAGCAGAAAGTCAGTGTGTAAGTGTTTGTTTTTTTACCCAGTCTTTCTCGTTGAGCCTTGCAGCTTCATGATAGAATTCAATGGCCGCTTTGTGCTTTCCCAGGAGAAATCTAGGGAACAGAATAAACAGCAATAATCCATTTGAGAAATTAACTCATCATCATGCCAAACAGCAATTCTTAAAATCCTGGCACAGTTGGAACTTATGATCAGGATTGGATTTATTTTTCCCGGCAGTAAGAAAATAAGTGCTTTCTGTAACTGGCCTACAGTTTGTTTGTTATCACTGGATGTTTTCTCCTTTTAAGTCCGTCTTGAGAGCTAATGGACGAGGCTCCATGCACCCCGGGATGTCGAGGGCCAGTAGACTCACAAGGATCTGGCCACTTGCTTCAGATTGTCAGCACTGCTGGGATTAAGGATGGCACAGCTCTGAAACAGCTCCAGGGATTGTTGGATCTTGCCCTCAAGACGCAAGATTAGTGCTGCAGCAAGACATAAAAACACAAAAAGAGAAGATATTCCACATGAGGAAGTAAAAAAATAACATATATTAAAAAATCAAAGAGGCAGCATGGGGTCCAGAGACCAGATTTTGGGGAACTAAATTATGTATTTGGTGGGTTTCTGCATTCAGGCAAGGGTTTTGTGGCGTTTGGCATTTATGAAGCTGCTACTCCCACGTGTTTCATGTATGAGAGAGAAGAGCTACTTTGAAAATGAAGGCTCACCTTGAACATATATGGCGTATTCACACGTTCCATTTGTCTCCTGCAGTTGTTCTTTGACGATCACCTACATGGACACACAACAACAGACAAGTTCTATTACTAGGGAGATATTATTTTAATATGTATGAACAGGGACAATGCTGAAATTGAAGGACGATGTTGCTTGATAAAAGAAAACAACATTTAAGGTTGTGTTGAATATCAATCACCGAGCTCCTAACATTACAGTCTGGTGAGTGTCTATGGTGTAAACACTGAGCACAGACAGATCAGCGACTAAAACATAGTGAGAATGAAAAGATGAGGATGCGTTACCTTGCATGTGTCAAAGTCTTTGTGGATGTAGTGCTGGTGGATGAGCCAGTTCCTCCTCTCCACAATGGGAAGCTCTGGAGCTGTGTGGAAGAACATAATAAGTCCAGAAGACTATAATTCAAAAAACATCTCAGAAACTCTTAGACCCGTTGCTGCTGAGATTATGTCTTATTTTGTTGATAAGTGAATGATTCATCCTGAACGTGCCCCCTCCCCCCTCCCAGTCATTAGTACGTCTCTGATCTGACAGTTAACACAGATGTAACATTTAAAACCTAAATCCACAGGCTCAATTTAAGCCAATTCACCAGACACACTGTAAATCGTAGCTTGTTAGCAAGTTGTAGCTCACGACGGCTCAGACATTTCAGAGTCTGTCTATTTGGACTATTTTTTGAAATTCATACAGTCTTTTTCTAATTTGACAGCCGAATAAATAATCCTCAAAGAGCTCCGCAGCCACTCGCAACTCTCTGATCTGACAGTTAACATAGATGTTAACACTTCAACCAAAACCCCAGAGCTTAACCGTAATCAATTCACCAGCCGTGCTGTAAATGTCACCTTGTGAGCAAGTTCCTCACAATCACGGCCTTTTTTCTTTCTCTTTTAACGTCTCTGCAGGTTGAGATATTTCTCCCGTTGCCAGGGCAACTATGTCTCCTGCGAGCCAGGTGCTTGTGACAGAACAGAGAGGGCGTGCGACGGGCGGTGAGAGAGGGAGGCTGCAGGAGTCGGCAGCACAATGCAGAGCCGGCTTTAGAGAGGGTAACCTCAGGTACAGAACCACAATGCTCCGAGTCAGCTTCCTGGCGGAGGACGACATTTCATTTCATTTCAAAAGGAAGCAAACATAATTACAATTAGAGTGAGTTTGATTCCGGTAATCCTGTTCTCCTGCACCGACTACCTTCCTCCGACACTAAAAATAGGATTCAGCGTGATTTAAAGCGAAGTGCTAGGCTTCGAGTCTGCCACCGACACTGGGGGATATCATTAATGAACCGCCTGTATAAAAAAAGACACAGAGTGAATTACACCAAAGCTCCCCTTCTGTTTTTATCTGTCAGTGCTTGAAGCGCTCTGTTGATTCGCTGTGAGAGCCGGAGCCTCTTCCAGTTACTTCACAGAAATCCTCTCCAACGCCGAGTGAGCGGCTGCACGGCCTTCACACGTTTGCCTCGTCAAGATACGGAGCGGCACTATTTGTGGCGACCTAATCCGCTTTCTTCCTGCTGAGAAAGCAATAATATTCTTGTCTCCGGGTTTCAGCTGTGGCCCCGCGGTGCTCCAGTGTCCACACACACAAAGACGGGGCATATGTGGAGCGGAGAGAAGCCATACATGTGTGTGACATGTATGCAGCTCACGGTATGAAAGGAGGCTAGAGAAGGATCGAGGAAGAAGAGCACAGCATGACGTCCCCTAAATACAGTCCTTTTAAAAACTTCATCCCAAACATGGAGGAATTCTCTCATTGTTATATTTGATCTGGCTAATGCTAAGACAGATTTGCTTCTATGTGCTTCAACCATCTGCTAAAAGGGGATAAGAGCAGAGACGAGTCCTGCTGAGATCAAAAGACACATGGGGAGAATGTAATGAAAAATACGATGGAAATAATTTTGGAAATTCTACCACACAAAACTTCAAACACACCGTTATTGGTCGTCGTATGCTGCCGCCCAACGCTTAATCAAGATATTTGACTAAAACTTGATGTACTGGAAACAGGTGGAACGACTTTACGCCACCGGCGTTTCTTTTTCTCTAGTTCTTTCTTTTTTACTATTTAAAAAATTAACAGATTTTGGTATTTTCTGGGTGTTAACCGCTGACTATGTAGTGACTGTACTTTCAGGGAAAAAAAACTTGTTTTACATATCATAATTAGTTTTGCGTGGTCATTATATAACACTAATTGCATTTCACAATGGTAATTTAACTAAATAGCTAATGGTTCCTTCTGGCTCATTTACATGATTTTGTAAAATTGTTATTGAATCAATTCATAGCTTGAATTCTAAACATCACACAAGCAATAAACCAATACTTTCACAAGTAAACATATATTATACTTGCTGTACTTGCTATATCACCTATTATTTGTATATACGAGGCACAATTAAGTCACAATTTCCGTCAAAAGAACCTATGAAGTTCATTCAGCTGACGGCCACTATATCTCAAACTTTAAAAAATGTAGTTATAAGTTATCTTAATTTGTACGCATTCGGGTTTGTAACATCTCTTCATCCTTTCTAAACTGAAGTTTTGTATTGTATTCTATTTTATGGTTATCCAAAACACTTTTCTCTTAATGGTCCTTTTGTGTTATCATCGTATAAAAGTCATTAACAGCATCGCAATTATATATTTTTACTTAATTATGAAGCGTTTCTGCTTTAGTGCTTGACTTAGAAAGTGCTGTACACTTCCCATACGTTAAGAAATAAATAATAACAATTTACTTTCGTTTTTTTACTGAAAAACTCAATAATCTTACCTCACAATGATGTACTTAGCGTTTTGATTTGTCTCCTCAAATGATACTAAGTTCACCACATTAGGGGTTTACAGGCCATGTGAGTAATGACTCCGTGGAAATACAATAACATACAGTGGCATGTACTTAATTGCTCCTGTAGGACTTGTGTGCGCTCAGCAGCGATGATGATAATTAAAAAACATTTTAAAACAATTCAAAACACTTAATCCATAAGCAACAACATCAACTGGCTAATTAAGGCGTAATTATGATGGTAAAACATGGTCAATGATCCACCAACACTTTCCTCACAGAGAAATATGTGAAACATGATTCAGTAACATTCTGTACAAACCACTTAATCCTTTTTGAAAAGAGCAGATAGAAGGGTGAGGGTGACCTCTGCAGGACAATTAGTTCCAAACTCACTCTATTAGTCTCCTTTTCAACAGATACAGACAAATCATGAGAAATTAACCACTAAATAATGGGTGCTGTAAAATGAAATGTGTTTTATGATAACTTGCAAGTGTGTGATCTCTGCTGTACCTTTAGGGGCCCGTCGTTTCTTGGCTTCAGTAGAAACTGGGAGCTGAAATAAATCAAACACCGCACAAATGAATAAATAGGTGAAAGCACACACTAGGCTACATGGTAAAATACACTGTACGGTATCAGCTGTTCTTATGAATCTGTTTACCATCTGCACAGATTCCAAATGTTAAGCGCGGCAGCTTTTGCCACACTTTTTACTCAAAACCCATTTAGTTCAATAAAGATCACATCTCTCAGATAAAAGAAAGATGTCAAAGCTACCTGAGAGGAAATGAATTAACAATCTCAATATATATTCACTGAAGCAAGGTGATGTTCAGAATTTGCAAATGTTTATCCTGTCATTATAGATTTTGGTTTAATTACTTTGGGAAATTGCTTATTCCTTTTAATGCCCCTGTCCGGGTAGTCCAGTGGGACATCTTTGCAAAAAACACAGTCTATTGTTACTCTGCTCTATTTTGTTTATGAAATAAAGAAAACCAGGAGATGTGTGTTGTTGTCTCACTCACAGGCAGCAAGGACACAGTCGATAATTGAATAAATAAAATTAATTTATAACTTCCTATGACTTAGAAAGAGTAAAAAGTTTAATTTGTCTAATCCGAGTTCACAGTCTTACGTTTTTATCAAATAATGAGTCCACTTGAGCCTTGCTGTTTAACAGCAGAGTTTAACAATGGATGCAATGAGTTTAACAGCCCAGTTTTCACATGTACTACAATGCTGTTACAGATAATGTGATGTTTTTTTTTATGGTTAACTTAATTTATGGTTTACTCTTAAATACAAAATCTGAGGATATACCAGTTTCCAGTTTAGGACAGGGTGTAAAATTTGACTGTGACAGTATCTAGTTACTGAAGTGAAAGGTACAACTTTTGCATCTGAGTAGTGGGAGTAGAAATGTAAAGTAGGATGCAATAGAAATACTCCAGAGTTCCCACAACATGTTAGAGTACACTATTTGAGAAAATGTACTTCAGTGCAGATCCACAACTAGTTACTGCTTGAATAACAACATGTATACGTTGACATTACATGAGTAGATCTATGATACATCTGAAATGAAGATAATGCACAGTCCTATTGTTTTGTGTTGATCCATGTCTGACTCACTTGTTGATTGTTTCTTGTGCAGTGTGTGTATATTCTCTGTATTGTATCACATGTAGTGTTTCGTGTTATAGCCACATCCCACTGAGACTGGTTTTAAACGCAGATCAGCTGCAGTGGAGCTGAACTGTGAATAACTAACACTATGAAACGTGTGTTAACGATGATCAGCGTCGCGACACTTTAATGTCACCTCCATGTTTCTGCTGCTGTCGCTTCTTCCCGGAAGCTTCAGCTGTTCGCCCTCAGCTCCTCGGATGAACGGGATTAGCGACCGAGTCCAAGTTACCATGTAGCTTAATTAACTTAGCTCTGACTTTGTGCGTGTTAGCCACGAAGCTAGCTGACGTTTCAAATAACAAACTGTGTACGAAGGTGATCCTGCAAACAACAACACGTTTATCCGCTCAGGTGTCACACTGTCACTTCCCACGGAGGAAGGGTCTCTGGTGTGTGTGTGTGTGTAGTGAGGAAGAGGAGGAGAAGCTTCTGCTTCACACTCACCGCCGCGGCTGCCTCCTGGTCCGCCATCTTGGGATGAGCGACACTAGAAGCTGTTGCCATGGAGACGCCTGTGGAATGCGGACGTGAAACGGAGGGAGGGCGGGCCATGACGTCACGGTATTGTGTACTCAGTGTTTTGTTATTTTTGTTGTTTTGGGATAAAAATCACATTAAACATTAAGTTTTTACTGATTTAAAATAAAGTACAAGTAAAATATTGCCATTCAATGCAGTGGTTCATGTGCAATCCATTCACTGAACATGTTCTCACACTGTATATGTTTTTACTCCATTCATATGTTTCTATATTTTATATATTCCTTAGACTTCAGCGTTATCTTTACACTTAAATATTGCGTGCTTCTTAGTATAACTAACCGATGCCTATTGTTTTACTCTTGCTGCTGTATTATCGTACATTTGCACATTATGGGACTAAAGATTATCTTATTATTCAAGGTCCATATGTGTTAGATTTAGGTGAAAGAGATTTATTAGCAGAAATTGAATATAAAATTATCCTTCTGATGTTTTTTCACTGGTGTTTAATCATATAAATTATAAGTGTCGTAATGAGTCAGAAGGCTACCACAGGTTCTGTTTCATGTTTGGAAGGGGAGGGTGAGATGAGGAGTATTCAGCTGCAACATGCACCTTCACCACCAGATGTCACTAAATCCTAGACCAAATTATGTAGCTTAACTTCTAAACAGATGAATCACGAGCTTACTCGTACACTAGTACACTATGAAAAACATCTTAACTTCACTGACTATGCTAAACAAGATCCAGATTTTCAAAAGCGAGAGAACAAAAATAACAGTTTATTAAATGTTAAGGCAGAGAACCCATTTCCAACAATTAAACCTCCAGGAAATCGATATGTACAACACACATTATTACACAATCTGATCACGAAGTCGAAGCCTCACCGTACAATAAAAGACAAACAAAATTAGACAAAGACACTGAAACCACTCAGCCTTAAATCACCACACACATATCGGTAGGTTACTTCTGCGTAAAGGCCCTGAGGTCACACCTAAACTAAGTGATTCACTGTTACTGTAACAAATCAAATCTGTGACTATTCAATAACACATGACCTTTGTTTGGAAAAACAATGGATAATGGATTTGTACTCTTTCTGCTCATTAATGTGCTTTTTTTTTAGTTAACACTTCTAATTTCTATACTATGTTAATAGCTTTAAATTAATAAACTTGTACCATGTCTCTCATATAAATCACAGCATTATTCTATGACAGAAAAATAAAAAGATGAAGTCGTTTTTAACAACTCAGCATGAATTAAAAACGTGTCATTCCAGTTAAACAGCTTCTTCATTTACACCCAGAGGAGCTTTTTGTCTCACTTCATCTAAACCAATTAAGTGATCGAAATAAGAAGTAAGAAAAACCTTCATCCCCGTCACCTTCGTTAATCACAAGCTGATCCAATACAACATTATACATATTAAAAAAGTTCTGTGTTCATCAGTAGTGGAACATGTAACACGCTCATTTTTTAAGGCAGCCAGTGTAGGAGTAGTGACAATATTACAAGTTTAATTGAGTAAAATAAGATGGCGATAGACTAGTTACCCTGTAAGGCAGGCTGTTGCGATGACAACAACACGTATACACATATTATGTGTAACCATCAATCACTGATGCTAAAACATTCTCAAGTCAAATATACATTTTAAAATATCCAAACCTCATGTGCTGTGTTTATTTTTGAAGCCTCAGTAACTTATTTCAAAAGGATCCGTTTGGGGGGGGGGAATCCTCATGCTTTCACCGGTGTCTTTAACAGTCACCGGATTTAAATAAATTGTACTTTACATTAAACACTAAACAATGTATGATTAGTCTGATTTGTTATATGGATTCCAGGAGTTATATTCTTTTCCCTGAATAAACTGAACTTCGATAGCATGAAGTTTGAACATATAATGTACCGATGAGGGCGGTAGAGACTTCAGTAACACTACATGCATGTGCAAAACCTCTCACCTCTCCTCTCTATTATCCACAGTGTCTTTAAAAGTTTGCACGTGGAGAAAGTGGACACCCTCATTAACATTTTCATTAAATAATAAACCCCCTATCACATAAACCCACTGAGGCATGTTGGGACATGGCTAGTCCGGTAGATTAGTCAGATAAGAGACTACGCAGATCCAAAGGCTCCCTGTGCAGCAGAGGCGGCAGCACCGGCTGCAGCCGTCTGGATGTTCCTGTTGGTCAGGACTCCTTGGGAGAACTCCTGCTGAGCCTTGGTGAAGCTGGCTCCTGTCCGTCTGTACTTAGAGTGGACCTGGGCACAAGGATTAGGGCAATGACAGGTTTAAAACTCACATCAGACGTTTACTCATTCCCATCTAATAATAGTAATAATGATAATAATAATAAAAATAAAAAACAGGGGGCCAGTGCTCTGTAGCAGCAGCGGCCGTGAATCAGAATAACGCAAGTGACGTCAATCACGACAACACCGTGTTCATGAGAATGAGCGAGTGCACAATAATGGCAACCACAAATTACTCTCAAGTTTGGGTTTCGGCATTCTGACTCTAGCTTCAATTTGAATTAAAAGGCGAACAGCTCTTTGTGCAGCAGCCTCAGGGTTCTGTAGACTGAGCCTTGCCGAAAACTGAACCAGCATATCCACAGGCCAAACAAGCAGGTTTAGAATAGGCACTACACTGCATAGTTTAGTGAAATGTTTGACTATCCAAAAAGGAACATGTCACCTCTGCAGACTCAAGTACTGTGTTCCCCTAAGGATTCCATAACATTGCAAGATGTTTTACTTTGGGGCGGTTCTAAAAGTGTTTCCTATTTTCTATTGAACTTATTTCCTTCACAATTACATTAGTTTTATCAAAAATAATACATTTCATGGATTGTGTAGGCTCTGCTGACATGCTGCATATTTCTCTCTGAATCCAAGCTGTGGTCATGGTTGTCAGCAGGTGGGGAGAGCGTTACAATACAAGACTGAAGGACTCAAGTCTCAATACCCTGACCGCAAAGTGTCCTGCAAGGAGAAATGTTTCCATCTCCCTTTTATTTGTCTGAGTCTCCATCCACTGAACAGTGCCAGGCTTCGGTTGATTCTTTCCAGATGAGTCATTTACAGCATTCTGACCTGCTTTCAGTATTTCTGAACCTTTAGATCCATTAAGCAGATTCTAAATCATCGTATTCCCTCTTCTCTTTGGAGCAGCTCTGTCTTTTTTTTTGTTGTGTGTGTCTCTACCATTTTTAGTTTGTCTTGTTGTGTTTCTCTCTTTGATCTGCTCGCAGCCCCACTGAGCTAAAATAAACACTATGAAACCACAGTGTAAATACACTTATTAACAAGTGCACGTTGCACCAGGTCTGACTTTTTATTTCAGGCTGGCTGAACCAACATTTTAAACTTTTGTTTAGACAGCAATTTACTTAAAATAAGTGTTAGGTAACATAGCACTGGACAATAAGACAAATATTAATATTACATTTTTCATCAATAACAAAACAACAACATTTCAACATATATTTATACATCTCAGGTGCAAAAAAGTTGCTTTAGTTCTCTGTAAAGAGAAGTTGTAAAATAACTTACCATTTTCAGTAAGATGATACCCAGGGCAGAGTTTACAGTGAAGAAACCAGCGACCACCATCATAACCACGGCCACAGCCAAATTGGAGCCGATCATGCTGATTGCTGTGATCCATCCACTGCCAACAAAAGAGACACACACAGTACACCAAAAAAGAACCACGCGTCAGTTCACAAATTATCTACAGAGAGTGTATTTTAGGCATTAAGAAATAGTATGAACGTCACTGAATCAAATGGAAAATACACAGCATCTCAACCTGCCCCAGTGACAAATGGAAAAGCATGAAGTTTGAAAACGTACATGATGGAATAAAGAAAAGCCTGGTTTATTGTATAATAAAGAAAAGAAACCCACAGGGAAAAGTTCCACACACTTACAAAGCAGCAACCCAGACAAGTTAGGGCAGCAGGAATCTGTCAAAGAGACGCAAGAGAAGAGATACAGGGCAAGAAAACACACAAACACACAGTAGATGAGAATCCAGACACATGCGCACCCACATGTAGAATGAATACACCCGAAGTAGAATATACATACTCCTCCTTCTCTTATCTAGGAACTACCTCGTGCATTTCACACCGCACCTTCAGACTTTGACCCACATGCAGGTGATGAATATTCAGTTAGAGACGTCTCCACTGACCTGTTTCCCCACCGCGGGATCCCCACGGTTTGGATGATGTACACCGCCACTTGGAAGAAGAAGACGAAGAAGAAGAAGAAGAAGCTGAAGGAGCTGTCAGACCTAGAGACGTATATAAAAAAACAGAAGGAAGGACATGTTGTTAATGCTTTTCAGTATTTCAGAGGTTTATTTGATTGTCAGTCCATTAGATATTGGTCTTAATGGAAAAGCCATACACCTCACACAAATAAGTCAAGATCTATAATTTTAAGCCACCTAAAATTAAAGTCGAGTACATATGTGTAAATAAAATAGAGAGCATTTCTTGTGAGGAGAACAATATATTTGTAGAACCCGTAAATAAATGTTCACCTTGACCAAAAATACACATTTTGGAGAAGATAACATAATAAAACACTGAATTGTAAAGAAGAGATATTATTGATTTTAGTATTATCTAATGTTGTTTTATACTTCTGCTAACTCTTTGTTAGAATTGGACAATGAGGGTGTTCAGTTAAAAATACACTTCTCAGTATTTCATCTGCTTGTGGAATTATTTCTACATTTCTACTATTTCATGAGATCATTACGTCCAGTCCTGTTGTAATGTAAATTGAAAAACACTTTATCGTCTGGGTAGTGTTGTACCTGAAGGCTCTGTAGACCGGCCTGTACCAGCAGACGAAGGACACCGGGCTGAAGAGGAGGAACCAAAGGATGGACAGACCGAAGTCCACACCGTTCTGAGCGTCTACAGTGAAGTACGCCAGGCAGGCCAGCACGTTGAGGAAGAGAGTGGCGCAGTGGACTGTGGACAAAGTTGCATATTATGAAAAACCTCAAATATTAAAATGTCATCATATAATGAAAGAGGTAAAAAAACAAGAATGTCTTTTATGTAATTGTGATATTAAATATTGTATTTTACAAAGCAGAAAAATATAAATGCCAGGCCATTCAGTTTCATTTGTCAGACCCAAGACCATATGCAGAAAAAGGTCAAGTAGACAAAACCAAATCCGACCAAAACATGAATATCATTTCAAAATGTTTGTTCGAACTGGACCACACAGTCGTATACAGAAAAAACTGGTGGGTGGTAATCCAAGTGTTGAAAAATGCTTCTGAAGATAATTCATTTTCAGCTAAAAAAATATTTTTGCCTACAAACAAAAGTATGTTAACAAGAATTGTAGTGTTTTGTAAAGCGTACAATTCCACTTATCACAAAACTTTCATATTCAGAAAACCAATCCACTTTGTTATGCGAATAAGAATTGAGGTGGAGATATCTGGGTACGTACACATCCAGAGGTAGTACATCCTCTTGCAGATCCTGTGGTACTCCTCAGGGATATCCTCATCAAAGTCCTGATAGAAGCAGGGCTTCACCGGGGAGAAACTGGGCAGAGGTGGCCAGTTGTTCTCTTTAGCTGATAAAGATTTCACAGTGTGGTTATTATGAGTGGTTCTTACAGTTCATCCATGCAACATATTTCCCACAGCACTACTAAGAGCAGCGGCAGCCACTTACTGCCAGTGTTGGTTCTTCCTGCCGTCCTGTTCTGTAGATCCTTCTCCTTCCGGTCCAGCTCAGCCGCCTTCTTCTCCAGCTCCTCCTGCTGTTTGACCAGGCTCGCCTGGGCAGCGGTCACAGCTGCCTGGTGAGAGATGGAAGAGATGAGCTTTTAAAACCGAGGTTTCCTTCTAGTGGCACTGCAGGGGGGGAATTCATGGACTATACAACAGCTACATCAAATTCCACTGTCCGACTAACCAAACTTTACTCTTGGTTTATGCTGATCAATAGACGACAAGATCTTGTACCAAAAACACTGACAAGTTAATGTTTTTACAGTAAATTGCATCAAATATACACATTTTATTTTATTTTAACAGAGACAGACAAAGGAATTGGTAAAGTAGAGATGACGCATTTACAAGGCGACCAAAATGAAATATCCCGTTCCTTTGAATAAAATGTAGGATTTCTCTCGTTGTTGGAAACATTCAGGATAATCTAAGTACAACTGTCAACAAAGTATGTTACATAGGTGGAGTCGTTTTTAGACATTTCAATGAAGAATGTTACATATTAATCTTGAAGTGTATTATGATTGAGATTATTAATAATGTCCTGATGTACTCTATCGTTTTTAACCTTCCACGCAACAGTCAGCTCCCAGACAGATAGAATGGCTGAAATGGGATTTCAAACATGCTAATTTACTTGTCAATGTGTGTGTGTGTGTGACTGTGTGTGTGTGTGTGTCAGAGAGTGAGACTCACTTGTGCGCTCTGCTCCACTGAGGTCTGTAGTATGGCAGGTTGAGTGGAGCCAGAAGAGATGGGGATGGTCGTGCCAGTGTGATTTCCCTGTGAAACAATTGAAGCAATACCTGTTACCATATATTATCACTCCCTGATGGGACCCCTGTATATCCACTGTGGGATTTCTGAATGAGGCTACGAGGCACCGGGCTGATAAGAGACAAGAGGATCCATTGTCCACATGTTTGTTTGAAGTGACTGCTGACAGTTTTTGTTGGAAAATCTCTCACATGACTACAAACAGATGGAATAAGGACACATGACAAGCATAAAAATATGTAAAACAACCCCAGAGAGACACAAAATGACTACACACACACACACAATTGTTTTATGGAGGGAGGTTGGTATTTAAACGCCAGCACTCAGAGACCAATATTATCTGTCATGATCCCGACTGTAGTGACATTAAAAACAGAGGAGCTGACCATGTCAGTGGAAGAGAAGGGGTTGAACTCCCCGGTTTCAGTGGCCCCGCTGGTGGCTTGTGTGACTGAGGCATCCTGGAAAAAAAAGAAAGAAGACATAAATACAACTTTGTGTTAAGAGCTGAGACGTCACAACTCCTCAGGGTTTCTTTATTTCCCCAAAAAACTACTGGAAACTAGAATGAAACTTGGTGAAAGGATGTTGATCAGGAAGGAATCCATTCAGTTTCAAATCCAGGAATTTCTATTCATTTCCTCAAACATTGCAAGATACAATGTTTTGCAACAGTTCTTGATTCAGAGAATAATTAATGGATTTCGATGGGGGGGGGGAATCTGACAAGATAAGGCAACTGATATTTATGATTGTGTACAAGTTGGTGTAGATGCAAATCTGTTGTTAGCATCCTAGAGAAGAAGAGTCCAGGAAGACGCACCTGAGTGCTGCCTTGTCTAAAACCACATAAACTAGTAATAGACTCACATGTACACATCATCACCTGGAGCTTTGTTAAAGAAATAATCTTCCAGGACATTTTCCAGGAGTTTTTCCTGCCAATTCAGAACTTTTAGTGATGCAAGGTTCAGGATTAAGTGTTTCAATTAGAGGTGGTGGCTACATCCACCACTGCTGATGTACAATAACTTGACCTCTAGTCGTTGACAGGTTTTTGTTTCTTAAATCACGGATGCTAATTTTAAACGCGTGCATATGAACTTCAAACTTGTTGACAATGATGGTCACTACCAGGAAATTTTCTTATTTTATTACATTTTTCAGGTAGTTTCCGTTACTGGAAATTTAGATGTAGATTTATAAAAACAAATTCAGGAAAATGCTGTTTATTTTCCAGGATAAACTGTAATTTAAATACAGCTATTTAGATGACTGGAATAATACAAGTAGTTAATTTAAATGCGATAAGATATTACGATTATAATTCAAGATTATTTCCAGGATATATTGTATCCTTTTAATCATTGATTTAAGTTTCTAATTTAAATGGAATAAAATAATATCCCTGTTTCCATGATATATGATCAACTTCCAGGTTGTCTCCATGACAGCAAAAGTAAAACAAGTAAAGTCAAATTCAATTAAACTAATTCCAGGACAATGAAGATCATTTCCAGTTTATCTTGTTATTTCAAATCAGGTTTCCCAGTTTGTCTACCTGACTGGAAAAGAACTCGAACCCTCTGTGTCTAAAGCCAATGGAGGCGCTGAGGAGTCACAGACACACCACCGACAGCCTGATGGAAGCCTCCTCTCACCTGAACAGGTGAGTTACCTGCTCCGCTTCTACACTGACGCACTTTGACAGACATTCTTCAAACCTACAGACACAGATCTACGTGTCATGTTTCCCCAATAGAAACGATCCTGAAGCCAGGAAACACCGAGGCCGAACCCTGGACCCGACAAACCGGTTTTCAGCTGTTTCTTCACCGACACAAGCGAGACCTCCGGAGGAAGACGACCGGGAGGAAGAGACTCACCTGGAAGGGGTTCACGTCCACCGGGTCCGCGAAGGGGTTACTGTCGAATCCCGACATTGTGGAGCAGCGTGAGGGGGATAAACAAACTGCAGACGGACAGACAGACGGTGAGACAGACGGTGAGACAGCTCCTGAGTGACCGCGCGTCTCCTCCTCCTCGCTCCTGATGCCGCTGCGCCGCCCAGCCTCTGCGCATGCGCGGCGGGGACAAGGTGTCTCCGCGTCACGGGGGGTTGTCTCGAGTCGTTTCTACTCAATTAGCACAGGTCTATTTTTAACACGTCACGTCCGCTGGGTTCCGTCGCGCGCTGCTCGTGACCGCGTGGAAGTTTATATATACTTTACTGAAATAAAAGTTGTAATACTTCTCTGTAAAAAATACTCCTATTACTAACAACTTCCTGCTTTTAAGTGTTGCTTTAATGTCACGTTGTAAGTTTAAAATCCAAAAATACTCATTACTCTTATATTATACACTGTAGTTTATACATGTATATATTTTTTATATTTCCTAGATTATATTGCATACTCGCTTAATATTACTTACTGGTTGTCCGGCTGTTTGTTATGTAATGTTAGCTTTGCATTTATTGACCTATTAACAACAATTTTCTATTATAGTCATGTGGCCTGTCATTTTGAACGATTTCATCAAAATGTTTGATTCTTTTTTCGTATTAATTCAATTTAATAACTTAATTTATACAATGAGCTGCCTTCTTGTCTTTTCTATTAATCCACTAATTGTGAATCTCTTTATTACCCAGAATACAAAGTGACAGCTCAACAGCACTTTTGTTATCATTGAAAAATTGTCCAAACCACAGTGTTATTGGAAAATGATAATGATATAACAATTTTATCATTCATCATTAATTATAAATCTTTAAAATGTTTCCACTTTCAACTAATCGTTTCAGCTGTAATTTAAGCTACTGCCGGTACTGTGGTGAAATACAACAGCCTCGTGTTTAATCTAGTACATCATATTTTATAAGCATTTTCTACATATTTGTATATAAAACTTTACCAAAGTAACAGTCAGGTAAGTAGTAAGTACAATATTTTCATCTGAATGTGGTAGCATAAGCACTGAACGAAATTACTACAGTGAATTAAAAATGTATTATGTGTACTTGAAGTAACTCAGTGTTTTATACGCAGTTATACCACAGCTGTTTTAAATTCTATACTGAGGTTCTTTCAATCTGCTTTGAGCTGAGTTAAGTATGTTAATATGTTATTATTGACCTGACCTATTTAGGTTTTGTGTTTCTTTTCCAAATTGTTTAGTTGACAACTTCTAACACATGTACTTGTTTAAAATGCTGTTAATGTCCTGTTGTTATCATATAGTATTTTATAGTCATCATTTATGTTTTTAATAACGTGAGCTTATCCTCTACTGTGACGTAATGTCTGCTGTGCAAATCTTGTTTTATCCCGTTGTATGCTATTGTTGAACATGTTAACGACTTTAACACAGGCCTTAAAAAATTTATGTGAATGGAAAAATACATTTAAACAACACAAACACAGAGATACTCATGAATAATGACAGAAGACGTCGTGATTTTATGTTCTTGCTTGGTTGCTATTGAGCAAACACTTCAGAGACAGGAGGTGGGGGAGGGTAACAATGGGTTTCAAGAATAGAATAACATTTGTCCGCTATACTGTACACATATGAACTGTACTGTACATTACAATTGTTGTATGGCTGTTAAGCAGTGAATGCATGGATTTTAATACGCATCCAACATTCTGTACAGAGCTGGGATCCCCTGGGCTGGAACAACACCAGCTGACTTGGTCCCTTTGATGGCGGTATCTCCCTCGTCAAGGGGAAATAAGCAGCACAAACTTATAACACATGAAGTGGTTTTCTCAGTACACACGGTCACGCATGAGCGCTCGGCACATGCACCCACATACACACATACATACGCACACACATACACAAATCATCCACTGCCCAATTCTGTACTTCTCCGTCCAATGTACTCCAGATAAATATTTCAACTACCCAGCAGAGGCTGGTGTTCCGGCTTTGTACAGTATTTATACCTGTATATTATAAGCTATAAAGACTTTCTGTGACATTAAAACGTATTAAATAAGGGGGGAAAATGAACTTGTAATAACAGAGCAACCACTGCTTAAACTCATTGTTATGAACTGTAAACTTGTAAAGCAGCTAATAATGGGGAGCTTTAATTTCACTGGAACGTCTGGGACGCCTGGTTTCTTCTTCTTCTGCTGCTGTCGTTCACGGCTCCGGCTTTCCTGCTCCGTCACATTCCCTGATGCTGAGTGGTCATCTGCATTTTCCAACATTCCCTTTTCTCCGTCTTCCTTCTTGGCGCCGAGTAAAGAGCTGCCAAGGCACTGTGAGAGCATGGCTGGCAGTAAAGTGTACAGAAGAGGAGCCCCACTCCGGTCCCTCTGCCAAAACGCCTCTCCCCCTTCGGGAGCTGGAAGAACTAGAAACGGCACTTGGGGACAACTTCTTTGCAGACTTCAATACAGAAAGGCGAAGCAATAGCGCTTTGAGAAGTGGAGATTAGTTGCCACTATACGTCACCTCCCATTCAGAACATATACGCCTGGGAGCTGGATAGGGAGTGCTTTGGAGTCCTAGTGTCCTTTATACCATGAATTCATTACTGCCATACAATACCAGGTGCTGTGGTATGTCTGGAGGGTCCCTGCCGTGGCCGCCGCTGTCTCTCGAGTGCCGTGAGGTCGAGTTCTTGGCCCCTTTAAGTTTCTGTTTGCCCTTCTCTGGATTGAAGGTGCCTCTGCTGGTGAACTGGGGCCTTTCGTCATAAGGGCCTTCGTGGTCTCCTGTCGGGCTCCTGTCCAATCTGTCGGACCGCGAAGCCCTGGACGCGTTCAGGGACTGGGCTTGGGCCTGGGCTTGGGCCTGGGGAGGACTTGTGGGGGACTTGGAGTGGAAACGAAAGCGCCGGGCTGGGGTGGTGGTGGCGGAGGAGGAGGAGGACGAGGGTTGGAAGTGTGAAGAGGACGAGTAGGAGGAAACACTGGAGCAGGAGTCCACGGAGTCCAGGGAGTCCGGCTGCCGGTGCAGAACCCGACGGCGGGGGCTCTTCCCGTCAGACCTCCGAGGCCACGGAGAAGTCAACACCGGACCTCTCTCTGCAATGAAGGGCAAACACGGGTCAAGATTTTCTTCAGCTTAAAAGAATTTGCAAATTCGAAAATGAGTAAATTAGGATTTCCTGTTTGGTGACATACCAGAGAAGTCGGAGATGGTTCCCTCGGAGTCGACGTTGAGGTTTTCTGAGCTGTCAGCTGTACCGATAGAAGCCTCCGACTCCAGGGTCTCGTCATCTGAGGCTCGGGGCTCCAGAGACAGAATCTCGAAAGTCAACTCCTCTCTGCAGATTAAAACACCATCCAGATTAAAACAATACGTGCTAACAGTTATTGTTCTGATACAGAGCTCGCACGGCCTCATTTATAGTTTAGGTAACGAGCTCAGTTTACTTCTCTTTCTGCAGGTTTTCTATTTGCTCCGTCAACACCCTCTCCTCCTGCTGCATGGCCGCCTGCTGATGCTCGGAGATTTGGGGAAACGAGTCAGCTCCCTCTTCGCCGCCGCTCTCCTCCACCACAGGGTTCGCCAGAGACGGCAGCCGGGGACTCACCGGGGGCGAGGGGGTGTAGCTCAGTCGCTGTAAGTGGCTTTTTCCCTGAGAAACAAAATCAGATTTATTAATGTAAATATATTAGTACTTGATGAAAACAGCTTTGGTCTCATTTACAGCACATTTCACAACAACTATGGCCAACAGGAGGCCACTCACTCACACATGCAGTGACTGAACCACACAAAATGATCAGCTACGTCTATAACTGCACAATGACAATAACACTTTACCTTCTTAGATGCATTTGGCTGCTTAGAGCAAAAGTGACAAACAAGAAGAACAGAGATCAGTGACTCCAGGTTCCAACAGGTCATTGCAGAGTTTTAAAACTATAGTCTAATGGCAAACTTATTTACTCAGGGTACCTCACATGTGACTCTCTCTTAAGTTTCTATGTTTTTTCGGCTGTTAATATAAATTGTTTTTGTAGTTTTTCCTAAGCCCAATGAGAAAAATTGTGATTTGTGAATATGGGCTATACAAATAAGATTCGATTGATTGATTGATATAGAATTTTGGCAAATGATTACCAAGATGTTGTTATTAAACACTTAAATAACTAAAAAGAAAAATTAAATACAACCAAATAAATATAACTTTTAGTTTTCATAACATTGAACATGAATGCCGATCCCGATGGGAAAGGTTAATTTCTGCTGATGTAATTGTCTAGTTGATAAACTGGTCTGATTTTGGTTATTATACCTGCTGGGAAATGCGCAAGTGAGGTTCAGTTAAGGGTTAATGAAAAATAAACAATGATTCCTGTTCATCATTTATCCAGAGACACAAATGAAGGAAATAACATTCGATTTCCAATTTCCTGTTCTACAGATGTGACGTCTTCAGTCAGCGTTGGCTTACAAATCTGATGAGTATGAACACCTTTATAGATTTTAAATCATAGAAATATGTTTATACCTCTTCACATCCCATACACGGCACAATGTGATGTAATCAGAAGAAATTGCACAATCATTTCAAATTCATCAACAAGAAGCAGATAAAGAAACAAATCAAAAAGGGAATCAGAGGAGTGAAGAGATAAAACAGAGCAGTGATCACCAACACGACAACACCACCAATGGATGATGGTGTGTGTGTGTGTGTGTGTGTACATACCATAGTGCGTGATATGCTCATAAATCTAACAGCTATTAGTACAGGTCTCTGGGTGAAAAAAAGGAGAGGGTTAGGGAGGAGAGTCTGGAGAAGAGGAGGAGAACTGGGAGTTGGCTGAGTCAGGTAGATTTGAATTATGAGTCACTGCAGCTCCATGATTGTGATAAAAGCACATTATTCATATGATCCGAACTTACCATGGAGCATCGGATGAGGTTCAGTCTGCACTTGGCTTTGTTTTCAGCAAACTCCAGAGTGCTGATGTCCTTTAGTCGAACTCTGTACTTGTTCATCTGCTCACATATGATGAGTTCCACACACCTGCAGGAGACACGAGAAACCTGGTTACTTTCAATTGAAAAAAACATGTTGATTCATGCTCTTCAGTCAAATTTGACTGATGTGCTTGATTGTCAAGGATCACTTTTTTCTATCTGTTCTCTTTGCTACATTTATCTTCTCATCTCAAATTCTTCTCGAGCTGAAGTCCAAATTTGACTTTTTGTCCCGTTGAACAACTCCTGCCGCTGAACTGTATATTTATTACCCTGAAGAAGATGTTTATTGTTCCCGCGTGAAACAGATTAGTTTAACTTCAGATCCACTTAAACATTTTATCTCTGTCATGGCCCCAATTTGAGATCCGATCAGTCAGACCAAATTGGGATGAGGCCTCAGACCCATGTGGCCACATTCTTCTCGCTGTGTAAATGCAAACATGTTTTCTGAGCCGCTACACTTTCATAATAAATAAAACGGATTAGTTTGTGGCCACAACATCAACACTGACCGTTACTTAATCAGCGATGTTTTTTCTTAATTGGTCAAATCTGTCTTTATAGCAGACAGCTACACCGCCTCATTGAATTATCGGGCCCTGCTCTCTCAGGGCTGACCACTTGTGATTGGTCGGCTGTAAATATACCAGGTCTGAACAGGGCTTTAGTCAAACACATGAAGCATGTTCTTACGCAGTGGTCTTGCTGATGTCCTGGACGCTCTGCAGGGGGTCGATGGTGTCAGGACAGCGCAGGATGCAGGGAGCGAACACTATGGCCAAGGCGTTCGCTGACATGCGGTTTGTGTCTTCTTGCAGGGCGATCCTAAAAGCAGGGATTCAGTAGAAGAAGAGACTCTCAGGAAGGAAATAAAGCAGTTGTAGTGTATTAATCCTGAAATAGTTTTTCTATTACCTGACAAGATGAAAAATGAGGCGTTCCAGAGTGTTTAGGTGAGTTCTGCTTAGCTGGTCAATAACGGAATACACCCCTCTGATCATTTCCTTTTTGTCCTGCAAACCTGCAGAGGCATTCCCACAAGATAAATCACAATTTGTCCGTTACAGCAAACGCATATATCTGCTGCTGTGTGGGAAGGTGGGTTGTTGCTGTGGACTGAATTTACAGTTTGATGCATTGGCTCACCCATGCCACGTAAAAACTCCTCATACAGCTCGAATGTCATGAGAGGATTAGGCAGGTCTCTCAGCCACTGTTTGAAAACACTCGCGATAACGTGGATGTTGTAGTCGTCCAGATTCATGCTGTCCAAATCTGTACGGCCACAAGGAGAAGAGAGACACATCACACTCAACTCTCAGGAGTCACAGTCACATGACTGGTTTCAGGATGTCACAGCATGGAGCGTCGTTTTCAACTTCAGACCAAAGTGTTGATGGAATAAATACAACAAAGAAAGAAAAGCCCACTTTTTGTTAAAAATTGAGTTTAGTTAATAATACTTGATGTAAAATTAGTTTTACACTCTGAATTGACATGTTCAACTTTCAAGCATGTTTTTAGTTTTACGATAAAAAAAAACATAATTTTCCAAATCGGGTTTTGGGGTCCAACACGTTGATAAATTATTTGCTCATATAGACAACTTTGTGCTGAAAAACAAGATACCAAACAATTGCATGGTAAATAGTTTTAATGTGGCGTATAAACGCTAAATCAATAGCATTAAAAAACGTCCCAAATTGCCCAGAACTGCTACAGGTGATATGACTTCAAATTAATATCCAGATTATTTCAAACTTTCACATAAATTATGATTAATGAAGTATTAATCAAATTAATACTTTAGCCATTTAGGCTATAAATGTCGGCTTGGATACATTTTCAGTTAATAACCCCGGTTAATCAATTTACCCCTGATGTTTCTCAGCTTTAAAACCATTAAACCCATTCCCCTTTCTACAGCTGTAATTACCTGTGTCCAGTCCCAGCTTGAGTTCCTTAATCTTGTTGGTGGAGCCAGACTTTCTGAAGATTCCCTCGGTGTAGAGGCCGTGCATCTCAATGTAGTTGATGAGCTTCTCTACCACCAGCGGCACCGTCCTCTCGTCACTAGTCAGACGAGAAACCTCCACTCCGAACTGTCTGGAGGAAAGCTCTGGATCAAACTGTACAAACACACAAACACAACGAGAAAGACACAAATACCTTAATTACATTAAGTACAAAGACGGATGCAAACAAACATTTACAAAAACCTCAAAAAGAAAAGCGTGGTCTATTAGGACCCATCACTTCCTGTGTATTAGGCGACAGAAATAACAGAAGCTACTGTACATAAATCCACAGAGATACAATTGATGTCATGGGACGTTAGCGTGCAGGCACACAACATGGCCGACTCACCTTCTTGCTGCATTTGGTGGTCGTCTTCAGGCAGCACTTTCTGTGGCAGGCGTACCGGCACACTGGGTGAACACAACCAGAGAAATCAAACTCAAAGTCAGTTCCATGGTCAACAGAAAGGCAGTGCCTCCTCATGATTCAGCAGAAGTCGGGACAAAAGACCAAAAATGTTATCAATGTTATCACACGCAGCTCCGTCCGGCACAGAGACAACATCCTGTGAGTCAAGGACAGAGAGTGTGGAGAAAGTCTCCGGAGACGCCGAGCCACAGACCCCATGAGTCCAGTTGAAAACAATCTGATTAGAGCTGGGGAAGGAGAGAGGGCGGGGCTCAGGGTCTGAGGCCAGCTCAGCTACAGACAGCCAGTGTGTGTGTGTGTGTGTGTGTGTGTGTGTGTGTGTGTGTGTTGGTGTTTGTGTCTGTGTGTGTCTGTGTACAACTTCACGTGAATGTCTGTGAATGTGCTTTTGAGGTCACAACGATTTGACAAGACAAATTTGCATTTAAACTGATTTAATCACAGCTTAAATTCTGCTGCTTGTTTTCATAAGGGCCGTCAGTGAGTGAGTGAGCGAGCGAGTGAGAATCTGGATATAAAGTTGGACGACTGATCCCAAAAGTGACGTCAAAGTGTCTTGATCGCCCCCTGGAGGCTGGCTCGAGTATATAACTCATAAGTCTCACCTCCTCCATGTTAGTGGATGGGACATGAACCGAAACAAAAAGTCAAAGTACCTATACTTTCACCCCATTTCCTGTCTCTCCTTCAATATGTTTAAAAAAAAAGCTAAAATGCCAAAATAATGTATATGTATACTTTTAACACATATTGTGAACATTTATTTTAATATTTTATAAAGTAACTAATTTATCATTTGGTCTAAACTCTGCCAGAACATAACATAAGTTACCAGAGCAGAGTTGATAAGGTCAGACGTCCTGTTGTGTCATATCAACAATAAAAACTTTATGTCAATTGAATGATAAGATTGTGAGGAAACCAAGAGGGACAGTGTAACGACAACAAAGTGGATCGTAAAAATACAAACAACTGTAAATCTAATAAATAAGTAAACATACAATCCAGACACAAGGAAATACGAAAAATATAAATAATATATGTGCAATGTGAACTGATGTGTTCAGTGAGTCTCGGGGGGGATGTTTGATGTTCACACTCACATTTGCACACACAGGCCCGGTCCATCATCCAGATGAGCGAGGAGCAGTATTCACAGTACGTGGGGATGCTGTACTGCGTGGACTTGAAGATGTGGCCGTTATGCTCCTCCACCTGCAGGGGGCAGCAGAGGGTCGGTTCATTTGGAGTTCACGTGCACATTTTCTTTCATAATTAATATATGTTTTTAATCTATTCTGGTCACTAGTGTTTAAATATATTGTTATTCCAAAGAGTAAATGGAGAATGAACAGAGACTCACGATGTCAGCGTCCTTTTTCCTCCGTTTCTTGCGTTCAGGTTTAACAACAGGCTGCAGAAAAAAGGACATTTTAGAATTATTAAGAAATATTAACATAATTTTAACCCTTTTTCTATCAGTTCAGACACATTTCAACCTAAATGCAGGACTGTGTTTAACGCCTGGTGCCACCAGGGGGCCGCTGTGCGTCTGTACCTTGCTGGCTGTGCTGTCCAGGGGTTTGTACTCGGTCATGAACTCATCCAGGAAAATCTTAAAGGTGTTGACCCACACTGTGACCGGAGACTCTCTCCAGTCCCTCTGCTCCTGACGCATGGTTTTCTCCAGGATGTGTTCAAACAGAGCGTAGAGGTCTTTGTAGCGGATGCTCTTACCGTCATCCATCTTCAACAACAAGAGGAGCAGAGCAGAGTTATCCATCAACGTAGGACATAATGTTCCAGTGTCATTTTAAACTGCTCCATTATCTGCCATCACGTAAAAAGTCCTCTAATTTGGATTTTTTCCATCAGCCCTGCAACAATCTTTGATGCTGAGGATAATCGCTGCTAAGAGACTAACTACAAGGGAGTGGAAATTATCCTCTCTCTCCCTTCCTTTCAGAGATGGATGGTCCATATGATTTCTGTCAGTGACTCTTTCAGTTAACCTTTAAAATGCATTTCAGTGTTTGACATCTTAGCTGTGTTTATTTCCTCTTTTATCTTCCTCTCTGAGTCCATCTGTTCTAGTGCTAAACTAAAATACATATAAATAAATAAAAAAAGAGATTTCAAAGAGTTCAGACGTTGGTGTCAGCACTTACAGCAAGCGCCGTGGAGTACGAGTTGAAGATGTTCAGACGGAATTCCTTCAAAGCCTTTTTAAACACGACGTCCACCATGGTGTCCTTCTTACTGTCCTCCGTGTCCAGGTCGTTGATCTAAAAACAAGACACAACAGACATGTTAGCATTAATATGGACCAACTCAAGCAGGGGAAAGATGAAGAAAAAACCGAACTTGGGGACGAACCAAAGATATGAAACGTCTGCAAGGCTTATAAGATGTTTTTCAGAGATGTGTAACTCTGTGAACTTGTAATATCTCTGAATATCTTTGAGAGGAGTTGTACCTTCTTCATGAGGAAGTCGTTCATGCTCCTGTAGTCGCCGATGCACGTGAGGATCTGCAGCGCGTCGTTCTGACACTGAGCCGACTCCATGGCCACGCTGCTGATCTTGACGCTGCGCCTTCGCTTCACCTTGGGAGACGGTTCCTTGTTCTCCTTCAGGTCCTTGAAGCTTCGGTCCAGTGTCGGGTCCGGACTGCAGGGGGGAGACATGTTCTCCTGACCTGGTGTGTGGAAGAGAACCACAGTCAGTGGTGGTTCTGTGGGAGTAATCACTGGAGCTCCTCGTAGAAATGGGACTTTGATTTTTACTGTGTTGTTGGAAATGAGCCTCGACTAGAAATGCTACATGCAATACTGTTACAAAACAGTCAAACAAACAAATGAATAATAATTAAATTAATAGAAGTATTTGATTTTGGATAACACACCCTCTCCCAGAAGCGGCCCAGTGTCTCCATAGTCTCCATAGTCTCCAT
The DNA here is from genome assembly GCA_038501795.1 of Pseudopleuronectes americanus. Taxonomy (NCBI): domain Eukaryota; kingdom Metazoa; phylum Chordata; class Actinopteri; order Pleuronectiformes; family Pleuronectidae; genus Pseudopleuronectes; species Pseudopleuronectes americanus. Next base: position 24,573,008 of record CM076716.1, on the reverse strand, counting down.
CAGGGGAATCAGTGCCACAGATCAGCTTCTCTCTGGACGACTTCTTGTCCCCGTACTTGCTCTTTCCCCAGAAGCGCATCTTACCACGAACCCTAATCAAAAACAAGAACAGCGTTTATTTACATTCCTCGACTACTGATCAAACTGAGATGAAAATATAAACAGCTTTAATCTATAAGAGCCTGTGATGGATGCTAGAGAAGCTCATGTGAGGAACAAACCTTCCATCTTGTGAGTTCTTGCGCATCGAGTCCACTTTGACCAAATCTCCTGAGGACATGGCTTTTTGGATCTTCTTCTGCTCCTCGGAGGTCGCCGGCTGAAACAACATCAGGGTAAACAACAAGTAAAAACCAAAACCAAAAGAAAAAGCATCTCTCTACTGCTTATTATGAGCTGATGATCAGTTTGAACCAGTAGATGGCAGCACCGCATCACTGGAGCTGCATCAGTGAGCGTGTAAATGCTGCTTATAATAATTATAAAATCACAAAGAAATAACACAACAGGAAATAACACTGAAATATCAATCATTAGAATAAAAGGCCCATAAATAAGAAAGATGAAAAGACTATTTTGAGGAAGAGAATCTATAAAAGACAGAGGTTTAAGTGAAGAGGAAAATCAAGAGTGAATGACGACTGGTTTCAGTGGTTCTCCAGGTCAGGCCACTGGGAGGTGCCATGTGATAAGAGAGAGAATAGAACCGAATAACGAGCAAAAAATTTTAATTATCCACAGAGAATAAGTGAAGGAAGAAAAACGCTGCTACAGCTGTGAGAGAGAGAGAAGTCGTGTTAGAGAAGCAGCTGCGTTAGAGACATTTCAAGAGGAAACACGTTTCAAAACTCTTCCACATCGATTAAGATGCATGAAGTCAAATTAACTTTCACCGCTCATAATGATTTGTAATAGGTTTTAAACCAATAGTTTTGGATTCATGTTTGTTGAGTCTTAAATGCTTATTTTTAAGAAAGATCACAGGTGTTTTAAAGTGTTTCACCCGTCTTGAAATATCTCTGAAATGTCTTCCACCCTCTCGAGAGTTTCTTTTACATTACAGGAAGAAAAAAAAGAGTTGACGCTCAGTCAGAGTTGTGAAGCAGATCCAAGTCTCCTCGGCGGAAGCAGGTTTAAAAGGAAAAGTCAAAGTCAAAGAGAAGAGCCGCTGTCAGAAGGAAGAGGGGCCACACAGGGGCCTGGACGGAGCCTGTTACCATGTCCGAGTCACTGAAACAGGTCTCCCGTAAGCCTCCCTCCGCGGGGCCCTGTTTGGAGAGGGGCAGGCTGAAATGACGGGGAGTGAGGGGGCTGACCCGGTCGTAGCTGTCCTCGTCAGAATCCCCCCCCGATCGAGACGATGGGGGCGCGGGTGAGGAAGTCGGAGCGGGTCCGCGCCATTCGGGCTTTCTTTTTTTGGCCCACTCTGCCGACCTGGAGTTTACCAGAGGTGATGACAGCAGGTTTAAAAGGAGCCTGAAGCCACAGAGGAGCTTCAGCCTCAGCTTTGGTCTCCACCCAGATGAGCTGTGTGAGAGCTTCTCTGACAACGTTCATTAATTCATTCACAACACAAACAGAACTTCGGCACAGATGCAAACACATGCTTTGTTTCCTGAGGAGAGAAAGAAGAAGTTATGACTTACATCTCGGGCCTTTGGTACTTTGGAAGTCTTGGAGACAGGGGCGGGGCTTTCTCTGGTTATGGTCACAGGTGTTTCTACGGTAACAGCATCTTTGTCAAACCTGGTGAACAAATATAAAAGTAAAAGAACCATTGATGGAAAGTAATATAGATTTCAACTTCATTATTCTTACTTTTGTGATTTTTAAAGCACTTTATTACTTTGAGAATTGCAAAATAATTAAAGATATTGGGGAAGACAGCTTTCTGTTATAAAGCTCCCTACATTTGGAATGAGGTCCAAAAATCTTTAAAGTTGCGCTCATTTGTTTCATTGACGGAGTTCTCGAGTCTGGTCTCATGTACAGCTGACTTCTCCTGCAATGACTGTAACTGCTAGTTGACTTGGCCATAGTATTTTATTGACAAACTGTTTTATACCTTGTATTACTGTGTATATATATATGCATATTTATTTCATTCCTATTTATTCAATGTATTAACTTTTAATGTATCAACTTTTTTATTGTACCCTCGGCACCGTTGTAAATGAGGGTCTTATCCCTCAATGTGTCTTCCGAGGCTTAAATAAATATTCAATCAATCAATATTATTATCATTATATAAAATAATGTAATGTTACATCTTTCATTTTGTGGAGCATCTTGTAACTGGGGATTGAAAGGTGTTATACAAAGTGTATTGTTATTATAATTCTTAAAGCTATTATATGAAGAATGTTTTTATGGTTATAGCATCTTTAAAATGTTTTTGTTTTCAGAAAAATTAACCACTGCCTGTGAAATCAGGTCCATAATGTGCAGTGGAGCCTTCATGTTACCACCACTGGGGGGCGCCAAAGTAGGAAATCTTTAAATTCTTCACTTTGTACTTTCATATTAATACTTCATTTTTGTTTTCTGTTATGTGTATATGTCTATTTATATATCTATTCATTTGATTTTAGAAACAAATTTTCACCAATTTGTAAATTGTTTGATTATGATTAGATTATTTCAGGCTAGCTTGTTTTTACTTCTCTTCTCTATTCTTATAGATTTTGATGCATTGATATTATTCATACAAAGATTTAAAATGACAAAAAATACACCACAGTAGTGAGTCCTCACTCACGGTGTGAATGTAACTTTGTCTTTAGGAGAGAAGAAGATGTTGCCCGTCTTGTCCTTCATGTTCACTGCGCCCTGAGGACTCGGTGGTTTCCTGGCAGTCGTCCTCGCTCGCCCTTCTCCTCCCTCTCTGGACTCCAGCTTGAGTTTCGGGGCCCAGCCCTCAGCCGCCCTCTCCGTGTGTTTCGCCCTGGGAGCAGATGCAGGTGGAGGAGGCAGCTGGGGGTAAGGGGCGCTGCCTCTGATGTCTACAGCCGGGGGGGAGCGAGCTGAAGGGGCAGTGGAATCCGACTGAGTTCGGGCCTGAGGAGCGAGTGAGCTGGGTCTAAGGGGCGTGCCGGAGGTTTGGGTTCCACCGACATCTTGCCCGGACTGTCGACTCAGCTGTATCCGGTGCAGCGCCTCCTCTCGCTGCTTCTCAAACATGTCTCTCTCGTACTGAACGAAGTGAAGCCGCTGGCGCTCCAGCACCTCCTTCTGTTGTCGTATCTGCTCCATCATCTCCTTCTCGTTCTGTTGCCGCCGGTTACGCTGCCTCTCCTCTTTCTCCTCGTTCAGACGCACCAGTTTCTCGATGACAGCCGGGTCGGCCTGGGGGACAGAGGTAGAGGCCGGGACGGGACCTTGAGGCACGGTTGCTGGTTCTGGTTTTTGTGGTGACGGGGTCAACTCCCCCGTCTGGGCGGTGGAATCTCGAAGCTCCACAGGAGGACGGAGGATCTCACTCAGTTCTTCGCTCAGTGGCGTTTCCTTCTGCATGCTGATGACCACGACCACCGGGCGCCGCTCCCTGAGGGGCTTGGTGACAGCAGGGTTGGCCGTGGACGCTGCTGCCTCTGTGTCCATTCGAGGTTCTTCAGCAGGACGACGGGAGACGACTGTGCTGCCGTCACCAGCAGGGACGTAGAAGGTCGGGAGGTAGTTCTCGATTTTGGGCGGATGTGTTGGTGCAGAGGCGGCTGCTGGATCCATCTTGCTCTGTCCCTGGCTGCCTGGTCGAGTCCCATCAGGAACCTCGGCTCCCTGTGGTTCCTCGGGCTGCCTGCTTGTTGGAGCGACCTCCACGTCAGGCTCAGGGGCTGACGGAGGAGGGGAGCAGGGCTCGTCACTGTCCGTCACCTCCTCCACCGCTTTGGGCGGCACCTCGTCCATACTGAGAAGCTCAAAGCTGCCCTTGGAGCTCTGGCTGTCGGGGGTGCCCTGGGGCGAACAAAGGGGCGGGGTCGCCGGGGGCACCAGCTCGAGAGACCACCGGCGTTCCTCCGACGGGGACGAGGCCTCGCCGCCGGTGGCTCGGACCTTGAGGAGCTCCAGGCTGAACTTGGCCTGCTCCAGCTCCCTCATCCGCCGGCTCTCTCTCTTGGCCCGGGTGGTCTTCAGGCTGGGCTCGTCTAAAGTTCTCGTCCTCTCTCGAACCACCACGGTGGACGTGTGGATGTAACCCGGAGCTTCAGTCATCACCGTAGACGAGTGATCTCTTGTCTCAGCGTCTTCTCTTCCTCCTGCTTCCCCCCCGGCCGAGGACTCGTGGCTACTGAGGCTCTGCTCTCGCCTCTCGTAGGAACGATCCTGCCACGTGCTGAGGTCCATCCCCATGATTCTCTCAGACGGCTCCTCCTCCTCCTCCTCAGGTGAGAGACTCACCCGGCCGTTCTGCAGCTGAAGCAGCTTCTCCTGCTGCTGCTCCTTCTTCTCCCTCAGCCGCTCTTCTCTCAGCTTTTTGAAGCTGTTCATAAAAGAAAAACACGATTTAGCTCATCTCAAAAGGCTTCGTAGCCCAAATATCAAAATGCATGTTCGACAGGAACCAAAGTTTGTGAGTGTGATATAAAAACTCTTGTTCCAAGTAGCTCAGCTGATTAAAGAGCTGCTTTGGGTTTGGATTGCTTGCGTAATGACATCCTCTTACCAAGCCTGTTGTGTTACCACACTGCACAAGTACGCTTCAGAATCCGTGCGTAAAGATTAAACTTTCTAACAAGCGTGATAAAAAATTATGTAGTCACATAACGAGATATTTACAGAACAAGAAAATAATAGAAGAAGAGGAGGAGGAGGAGATATTTACAGAACCTGAAAATAAAAGTGTCTGCTTTTGTTTTCTCGCAGCAGAAGAAATAACTGGTGCTCCTGCTCAGAATGGGCTAACAGGTGTTTCCCAGTGGGATTTACCTCAGCCTGGCGAGGTGGCCTCTGCAGAGCGCCTGTAGCTGCACCACAGCTTCGTACAGACGCAGGTAGGCCTCTCTGGCTCGGTGACAGCGCCAGGCCGTCTGAATGACCAGGGCCGCTGAGCAGCGCCGGCGGAGCCACGACCTCCAGGCCCGCTGCAGCACCAGAGCGGCGTCCCTCCACAGCCTGAACCTCTGACGCTCCCTCAGACCTCTCCAGTGCGTCTGCAGACACAGAGCGGCCCCCTCCTGCACAGCAGGGTCATACTCCTCCTCCTCCTCCTGTTCTTCTCCTATGAGCTGGTACAGGCGCCACCATTTCTGTGAGGAGATGATATTAATTATTATTACTGAAAAATAGATGAAATTAATAGAGTGATTTAAACTTCTGTTTTCAAATGTTAGTGGTGACTACTCTTCTAAATACACTTCATAAGAATTTACACTTTAGGAAATTCAACTAAAAGAAAAACATGATTGATATCGATGACACTTTTTCATCTTTTCAACTGAAATTAAACAATGCACTGTACTAAGTCAGCAGAAATTTGTAAAACTAAAATATTAAATTGAAATGCATATTCCAACACATAAACAACATTAAAAATAGATGTAAATGACATGAGAAGAATGGTCAAAACATGAAGGAAATGGAAATAAAAGCATTATAGATGAAAGAGCAGTGTACCTGGATGCAGATCGCTGCTTCCCTCATCCTGACAAAGTGCCTCCTCTCCAGCCGGGCTCTGAATCTCCGCTGCAGCATCACGATGAGTCGGAGCACCTCCCGGTGGAGAATGGCCTGCAGCCGCTGACGCTCGGCCTCCCGCAGAAACACCTGAGAGGGGGGGGAGCACCACGGAGTCAGCGCACACTTTTAATCAAGGCCGTCCGGCTGCTCACACAGAGATATATATACACACACGTTCTTTAAATTAAAAAATAATCCCACTCACTGTTACTCACACACAAAACCACAGAAATGTGACGGTCACAGGAATGTCAGGTATGATCCTCTAATTATATAGACAGCGTCACCGAGGCCTTGACCCGACGTCGAGCCTCATTCATACCACAGACGTCCCCTCACTGAATGTGGGCCAGACACTTTATTACATCCTCTAGTTGAGAGGATGCGTTCATGTAATATGAGGTTCTCTGCTACACTTTCCCATCCTCACTCTATTTATAGGGTTTGCAGAGCAACTTCCCAACATAATTAACAAGACTCCTGCTGGCCTCCACATGCAGCAACACACAGAATCAAAGGAAACATGTAATAACAGTTTAATGAGCTTTTCACCAATTTCACTAACCGATGACGTCGTAGAAGAATATCCCTAAATCACTGTTTTGCTCGACTTTTTCATTTTAAACCCTTGAAGACGCATCGTGACTTTATTAACTTATTGAACTCGGACGTTCTCCTCAGCTTCTATAATATAATTTATTAAAAATAGAGCTACATAAACTCTACGTGCAAGTTTCGTAGTATTGAAGGAAGGGACGAATACAATGTAAGCATATGTGTAACAATACAAATGATATAGTACCATTAAGAATCCAATCTGCATTTCATTTTATTATATCAAGTCCTGTGTCCTCTACCACTTCACCTCTCCCCATTTGCTGTTGAACTGCATGTTAGAGGTATTTGTACATTTGTTTTACTACCTAATAATGGTATTAGTGTCCAAAAACACACATCAGTCGTGATGCACTTGACTGTAATTGTTAATCATTTGATTAAAGAGGCCAGGAGCGGCTGCAGGGTGAATACCATTGTCTTTCCCACTTGGTATCCGTCTGGCTGCAGGTCCAACTGGTCCAGGCTCTGCTGGATTCCCTCTCTGGTGGCACTGGTGCTCTCTGGGAGCAGCACGCAGAAGTGATGAACAAAGTCCTATCAAGAGAACAAGGAAAGGTTTCAAAGAGAAATATATAACACTGGAGAATCTGTTCGGGATTTAGTGAAGATGTGTCAATTGAATGTTTTATGTCAATAAATCTGTGAGGTGAAGCGATCAGTGATTACGGGTCAGGATTTATCGTTCCTCCACTCGGGCCGTGAATTCAAAACTCTTGATACGTTCTGAGTTTCCTGTGTCATCTATCGAGCAGACACACACCATGAAAGAAAGATGTTGTCGGGGGCAAATGTGGTTCCAGGTAAAAGTCCACGCTGTCCATATTTCCAGGGGATCAAACATCATGGCATAAATATGCTGAACTCCCACTCTTCAAACTGAGGCCCATTGTCTGATTCCAATCCGCTCTGCACCCCGGGACGCGGGGGGTGGACAGAGAAACAGATGCTGTGTTTATACAATTAGGATCATGGAGAGTGTTTCAGAGAGCCGGGGACAATGGAGAGTCTCTGTCCTGAGGAGGAGCAGCCGAGTCCTCCCGAGTGATACTGCACCAGAAATATTTCTCATTAGTGCTGACCACAGCAGTAAATATACGTCTGCAGGAATTTCTGCTGAATGACGACGTCTGATGCTGAAATTATTTGAGTGAGCTCATCAATACGCCCATAGAATATATATATTTATAGTTTATTTATTTTTACTTCCACCATGAGGACGTTTTGCTCCTTTTTGTTTGTTTATCATTTATTTATGTTATTTGTTAGTTGGATTATACAAAAACTGATTTCCAGCAAACTTGATAGAGGGAATCTGAAAGGAAACTATTCATGGTTGGTGTAGATACATTTGATTTCAAATCATTTAGGTTATCGGATCACTTAGGAGGTAAGAGATCTACTGTGTGACATCTAGTTTTATTTGTTTTAATAAGTCAAAGGTCAATTAAATGCAAAATAAATACAAGTTCATTATAATACTGTACAATTAAAGGAATTATAGGGGGTGATTTTGTGTGTTTTTCTTAAGGCAGAAGAGATGAAGTCACCTCATTTGACCATCACACTGAAGTGGAGAGGATTGTATTTGTTTCCAAACTTTAATGGTATCTATTTCCCAGTAGTGGTTAAACTTTTTTAAAGTACCATTACAAATAGGTCTATTATAATTCGAAAAGTAAAAATACTTATCAACAAGATGTACCTTATGTCAAAGTAACTATGACTGATAAATATTATCCTATAACATTCTAACAGATTAAAAGTTAAGAGCAGTACCAGAGTGAATTTATTTTCAACTGCTGCATATTCATATTTCTACTGAAGTAGAAATCATGGAGTTCTGTGGATTCCCTTGTTCGAGTCATCTCTGTTCAAATGTCTCAGAAATGACTCATCACATCATTAATTAAATTCCACTATTATCACTGATTGTGCATCTGAGGCAGCAGCTGTGTTTGTAGTGAAGATCTCAGAACCTGAAGCTACTGTAGACACCGTCATGTTTACACGGTGAAACCACAGTGACTTCATCTTTCTTTCCTGAATCTTCGCCATCACAAGACGAACAGTCGGCCCCGCAGAGTGGAAAGTAATTTAAGAAAAGGGAAGGGAGTGCCAGTCCTCTGTTAAAACTCCCCCTTCCAATCCACATTAAACATGATCTGGTTTATTAGTCCAGCACTAGTTCTCACAGGGTTGAAATCAGGTCTTATGAGAGCCAGTGTGGTTGAGACTCCTTTAACTCTCTGAATCCAGAGTGAAACAGCATCAGTGACGTGTTTCACATGGAAACCTGAGAGTTTTATGTTCTGGGACGTGAGCAGTGACACGACTTCACTGAGTGTTTGCCTGCGGGGAAAATATCATCTCCTCACAAAACCAGTGGGTGAAGTGAGTCTGTTTTAAACATCAGGAAACAAATAAACTCAGAACATGAACAGTGATTTATAAAGTCCTCTGGGGCTCTGGAGGAGTTTGGTCATGTCTGGGTTTAGAGGCAACGCTTTGACAAAAAGTAGTAAACTGGTGGAAGTTTAAAATGTGGGTGTTTACCAGGAATGAAAATGTTTTTAAAGCTTGACCCAGATTAAAAATATTTAAAAAAGGATCTTTCTTTATCTCAAACGTTGGATTTTTCCAATATTTTTCCACTTATTCTGGTTTTTATTGGATGTAGTGTTTGTTGTTCACTTAGTTTGGATTTTATTTATAATGCAAATGAATTATCCGTAGGACAGGTAATTATATTGTATTTCATGTTGCCTTGTACAAACTATCTAGAAATGAAACCTTAGCATGTGCAGCTATTGAGCACTGTCTCTATTAAAAGAATGAAGAAATAAATCCAGGTAGAAACTGGAGCTTTCACATAAATGCAGTTGAGTAAAAAGTTAAACATTTCCTTTCCAGTTGCATGAAGAAAAGTACCAAATTAGAGAATAAAACAATATTAAAAGTGTACTTAAATACAGCGCTCGAGTAAATCTACCTGATTTGATACTAAGATGTGAGACAATACTTGTTTTTATTTACTTTTAATCGCTTGTTTGCTACTTCTTTTGTGATTTGCTGTTTAAAATCCAAAAAGGAATCAAAGATAGGTGAGAATATTTGGAGTAAGACGTCTAGAGGTGTCCGTGTGGGTTTTCTTTGGGTTCTCCGGCTTGTCCCACAGTCCAGAGACAACCTGGAGTCACTTGGAAACTCTAGGTGTTAGTGTGAATGGTTGTTTGTCTCTGAATCTCCTGTGACACTGTCCTTCTGTCCAGGACGGGCCTCCTCACTCCCTCAAAGGAGAAGCCCAGAGTGACAGGTAATGGACGAATAGATGTTCAGGGACCATCCACTGGGTGTAGAAACGTGTCCGTTACCTTGAAGCTGTACTTGATGTTGTAGCCCGACTGACGGATGCGCACGGTCTCCAGCATGCCTGTGTACCGCAGCTGCCTCAGCACCAGGTTGTCGTTGAACCTCAGGGGCAGCTGGGAAACACAACAGAAAATCCAGGACGGAGGGAGAATGACAGAAAGAGGCAGAGCGACAGCAGGGGGGGGGAAATGATGAACAGCTTTAAATAAAAAAAAAGCTCAAACTTCAAAGGAAATGAAAAATGCTTTGAAAAGTGAAGTTAAAACAGAGTGAGAGCAGAGTGGAGCTGGAGCTCGGTACCTTCTCAGCGTTGGAACGGATGCACTTGACAAAATATGGCTCAGACTGACCCAGGGTCTCCATCAGCTTATTGAGGGAGGCCTGCGGAACGGGACGACAACAACAACAAGACCATAAATGTAACACAAGGTTAGAAAATGACAAGTGAACGCAACCCGACTCCAACGTTGTGTTACAGGTTTTTTATCAGAGTTTTGGTCCATCAGTAAAACTCTTGAGATCAAAGCCACAGACTGGGACCATAAACACCGACAACATGTCTGCGTAAGCATGTGGGTCTGTAGTATAAAAGAATGTGTGTAGCTTTTTTTTCCATGCCCAGTTATTGTGTCTGTGTGTGTAAACATGTGCACATGTGGGTCAGCATGTGTGTGTGATAATTCAGTGGCAGGAGGAATTCAGTCTCGATGGAAGATTAAAGCAATCAGCGCAGCACAGGATGTGGGAAGTGAAGTCATCCACACACTGGGGCCAGGGGCCGGCCGCCAGAGGGGCCTCAGCACCCGTCACCACCAGCCACAGCACAACGCACACTTTCACCACAAACCAGACCAGGAGGGAAGGAAAAGAAATGGAGGGGGGAGAGGAAAAGGAAGGGAAGGAAGGGAAGGAAGGGAAGGAAGGGAAGGAAGGGAAGGAAGGGAAGGAAGGGAAGGAAGGGAAGGAAGGGAAGGACTGAAAGTAAAAGAAAAAAGGAAAGGGAAACTAGGGGAAATGAAAAGGAAAAGGAAAAGGTTAGGTAAGGTAAGGTAATGTAAGGAAGGAAAGGGTAAATGAAAAGTAAGGTAAAGATATATATATATATATATATATATATTAGGGTATATCAACTTTTACATTTTAAACTCAAAGTATATTTAAAAGAATTCACAAGTAGAAAAGTTAATTTGGTATTTCACTTTAAATAGAGAACATTTGATAGAATATAGAACAGTGGTTATCTCTTAGTTACTACACAGAAATGATAATGCACTTATAACAAAGTGAATATATAAAGATCTGTTCAGTTTGCTGCTTTGTGCGATCTCATCTCAACATGAGGACATTCTGGAGGGTGTGTCTGTGACTGAGGCAAAGCACCAGTTTCTCACCAAATCCTAACAGGGAGACGCTTATTAATTTTATTTCCTCAAATTTCCAGACATGATGTCATAAAGTTAAGACCTTTGGGTGTGTATGTGTGTGTGTGTGTGTGTGGGTGGGAACTACGCAATAGACTTCACACACATTTAGGAGAAATACATGGATCAGATTAGACAATCGAAGGACAACACCTTGATTTTAATCACATTCACAGCTGGACGGGGATTCATAGCTCCAGCTCAGGATGACTGGTATTGTTGCAGCTTGCCGTGTGTGTGTGTGTGTGTGTGTGTGTGTGTGTGTGTGTGTGTCTGTGTCTGTGTGTGTGTGTCTGTGTGTGTGAGTGTGTATCTGACCTGGAACTGTGCGCTGATACTCGGTGGCTTCTTCTTCTTGTGGAGGTGGAGCAGTGACTTGGTGATGCGGTCGTGAAGCGTCAGCTTGCTGAGGTACTTCAGAGACTTGACATTCAGTAAATGCTGCAGATGGGAAGTTCATAAGTTAATCAGTTTATAAAGGAAGTTAGTTTATAAGTAAATAAAATATAAGATAAAGAAATCCAGTGCTGTACCTTCGGGAGAAGCGGCTTTGATTTGTAGTTTTTGTTTCTCCTGTTTGAAAAAAAGAAGGAGACACAAATCAGAATAATCTGTCAATAAAGCTGAACTTTATTCAACCCTGTGGGCAAATTCTCTCTCTGCTCAGTTGGGAGGTCAGAGGTCAGAGTCAGCAGCATCACCTCGGAGCAGGTAGGTATGCACTGATCTCTGAAGCAGCTGGACAGATGTTCACTGACACTGAGATCGAACTCAGGTCTTTCAGTTTTAAAAATGTTTCAAGGCACACGAAGGCCTCACTGAGCAAAATAACCAAAAAACTGTGGAATACAGTGATGGAAGGAAGCACCAGAAAAACTATAAAATAGTGTCTCAATTAAAAAAATAATACTAGGAGGGCAGAACTGTTTATTTTCTGTAGTGACTGCATCTTGTTACTGACATGAGGATGTCGTGTGCTCTCTCCAGGAGTTTGCTGCTGGCCGAGTTGACGAAGATGCCGTCCTCGTCTGTGACGGAGCTGCTGGACGACAAGCGGCTGTTTCGACCCACACGTCCATTCCAGCCGAGGCCCGGGGAACCCCTTCAAAACAAAACACACACGCACAGACAGTTAAAAGTGATTACAAAATAAATCTAAACTGTATATATTATGTGAGTCTAGATGGACGAAGTAGAGGAAAGTAAAAAAGCAATAATCTCTTCTTTATTATTCTTTTCAAAAGCATTTATCATCTTTTTCTTTATAAATTTAAATAAGTAAATAATAAATAGTTGAATCACATGTGACAGTTTGGCCTTTCCCTAATATTTTGATTCTTTCCTCCACTGAGGTATGAATCAGGACTGAGCCACAACTTAAGAGAGGTTGTGCATTTACCTTTACTTATAGTTCATTTAACTTTTTCATAGAAATTACAAATTACCAAGATCTGTTGGGTTTGCATGAGTCAGTGAAGTTTGGTTTAATCAGCGTGTGTCTCAGACATTTAAACACTTTAAAACACTTCCACGGTCCTTAAATATCTTTTAATTCCATCGAACAGCACTGTGCATTTCATCTTTGTTGAGGGCATGTTTCTATGTCACCAGCAGGGGCAGTAGTCCCTGTGTTTTCTTCCATAGAGGAAGAGAAGCAGACACAGTTCACTGAAGCCTCAGAGGGTTTCAAACCTCCGGCCTCAAGGTGAAACCAAACCATTCTGCCCAGAACTATAACAAAAACACCAGTGGTCAGGTCACAGTGAAAACCATTAACCAGCCTGAACCCCCTCAGCCCAGAGGAGCAGAGAGTAAAAAACAAGTGAAAAAACCACTTTCCAACATTATTGTAGAGAATCAGAGAACAGCTGCGGCAGATGTAAGTTATTATTCAGAGCTTTACAAGTATTGGGAGTATTTTTCACTATCATTTAGAGCAGTTTTCATTATCATATATAGATTTACAAGATGAATGAGAAACCTCAGCACATGACACATGGACATCAGAGGTCAGATGTGTCATGTGCCTCATCCTGTGTTATTAGCAGCGGTTTCAATCATTCTAGAGAAAAACAAGCTGGGAGACGGGTGAGTGTTTTAAATGGAAATTAATCAAAATACAAGGCCACAGGGGAGAAGGTTGATTTTCCAATGAAATACAGAACTGTGGATTTAAAGATCAGCTTGACGGATAAATAAATAGATATTAGCCAACTTCAGTGTTGGCATTTAAAATCAACCACATGAATCTCTCTGATGTTTGTGTACTTTTGGAATTTTAATGTGCCAAAAAGTACTTTTGCTTTATAACTGCATATATGTACAAAAACATATGAAATCAGCCTGGTTTGTTCATCCATGGTTTTTGGCAAACTATCAAATGCTACCAATTAAAGTCCTTGTGTGCCAAAAATCTAATAAATATTGAAATAATAGATGCTTCCCTGTTGGTTAAATCTCATAAGAGAGTGTAGTGTGTTGGATTTGTGTGGACGCAGGTGGTTTAATAAGAGTCACTGCTCCACTGTCACAAGCTGGGGGATGTTTCCTCAGCCCCAGAGGAGCAGTGCACATATGATTAAATATAACTTGTCTGCATCAAATAACAACACAACAAATTATAGCAGAGGATCCACGTAACTCAAATAGTCTGGAATTTGTATTTCTTGCGTTTATACTCTATTGATATAAAAGACTTTTGAGAAGTTCGGGGCTTTTTATTCACGAATAAACAGAAAAATAATTTATGTGTCACAATATGTAAAGATAGAATAAGCAGGAATCCTCTGTTTGCATCTGTGCGACCATATAAGGCAAGATTTCTCCTCAGTCGATCGTCGATCTCAATTAGCGCTGATCGCACAATATGCCTTGTGTAGTGAGTGTTTCCCATAAAGCACTGCACTGTCCAGCTGACACGCACCCTGCAGGGAGCGCATATTTATCGCTCCCCGGGCACTCCTCGCCGATGCATAGCTCGGCCTTTACATCACAGAGGAAGCAGCTGCTCGGGCTTTAGTGCTCCCATAGTGTGTGTTGAGGATGCGTGCATGAGTGTGTGTGAGAGAGAGGAGAGAGAGAGAGAGAGAGAGAGAGGAGAGAGAGAGAGAGAGAGAGAGAGAGAGAGAGAGAGAGAGAGAGAGAGAGAGAGAGAGAGAGAGAGAGAGAGGAGAGGGAGAGAGAGAGAGAGGGAGGAGAGGAGAGGAGAGGAGAGGGAGGGAGAGAGAGGGGGAGGGCAGAGGTTGCAAATCACATTAAGAGGGGATTTTAACAGCCCCAGACCGGGGCTCTTGTGTAACAAAAGCCGGCTTGTACGAGTTGTCCTGTGCTACCAGTTCGTGGTCGTGGGCTACTAATCTCCTGCTCCGCGGCTAATTAGAGGAGGTGGTGGAGCGGGGGTCTCAGTGGGGTGGTGTGGGAGCAACATTCGGGGTCAGAGAACAGTCATCAACGTTTTCCTTTTTTCTTTTGAAAAAAAAGTCATGCAAGGTTGGTGTCAGGGGCAGAGAGGTTCAACACATCAGTGTGTGACAGGAAGGTGTTAAGAGGGTTGTGGATGAAGAGCATTTCCAGGTCTGATTGTCGTATATGTGTGTAAGATTAAAAAGTAAGGGTTCAGGGAATAAACAATAATATCCCCGGTTAGAATCTGTCAGGGGAGCTTTGCTGCAGGTCATCTCTCTCTGTCTGTCTCATTTCCTCTTGACTAATAAATAAAAACACAAAATGCCTAAAATAACAAACAAAGAGGTTTACAAGATGTTTATTCTACCCTGTTCTGTTTGAATCAATATCTTCTTGTTTCTTGTTGCAACATAAACTCAATTGAAATTGTATTAATAATAATAACATCAAAACATGAAAAGAACCCATGAAAAAACGCTATTGGAGATGAATATGCAAGTAATGTTGACCTTTCCTATAATCTCTGCCAGGCAGGTCATGTTTTCATCCCTGTCTGTTGTCTGTTTGTCTGTTTGTATGTTTGTCTGTTTGTCTGTTTGTCTGTTTGTCTGTTTGTCTGTTTGTCTGTTTGTCTGTTTGTCTGTTTGTCTGTTTGTCTGTTTGTCTGGTGGTTCTCATGGTGTGAGGATGGGACACAGGCCAAGAAAGGACTCATTGAATTTCAGCGTGGATCCCGACAAAGGGCAGATCCACATGATAGAGATCAGGCGTATTTAAGGGACTGATATGTGTGGATGCTGTAGATTGGAATGTGGTTTCTTTCTCAGCCACTGCTCATCAACAAATAGACCTACAAACCTGTAGCTACCTTCAGTATGTAGCTGGGATAATGTGGATTTAGTCATAAGTCAACAGTTTACATTTTTCTTCTATAGTTTTACACCAATGTCCAAACAAATGTGACAGATTTGGGGCAGAATTAAAGGAGATTTGAGGGTCAGACTGAATAATAACTGTAGATTAATAAAAACACCTGCAAATCGTAACTCACTGAGGTGCATAACACACACGTTTGAACAGCAGGCAGCTTGTGTTTGATGCTGTGGTGTTTGACTGCATTACTCTGTCAGGAGTGCCGACACACTTGTCCTCATGTGAGCTCATGTGGGTCCGGCCCTGCATATCTGAGCTATTTGATGAATCTGATAACCTGACACTGAACTCCACATAAACAGCAATGGAATTTATTTCTTCCCACAGCAGGAACTCTCCCGACTCACCCTCTTGAAGCCACCGGACACTTTAACACTCGAGTTGGAAACACGCTGCTCGCCACAGACTCACCGTGGAGACTTGTCGTTGATGGCGTTGCTTCCCTGGAGGTCTGACAGAGGAGAACGTGGAGTCTTCCTGGTCACGCCTGATCATAAACACACATTTTAGCTTCATGTGAAAGGACACACGATCACAGACACAGACACGCACACACACAAAAACAGAGAGAGACACACAAAAAAATCAAATCCCTCAAACCCTTGTCAAGCGAACACACACACACCAGTGACCCTCCAGTGTTACTGCAGTGAGTGTTATGTGCCTTTTTATTGGAGATTTAAGCTTCTGCAGATGAAACAAAGATCTATGAGGTTAATAGTGAGGTGATCTTGTTAGTGTTCAAATTATGGAAGATGATACATAAGAGTTATTTGGTTTAGTGTGAACTGTAGTTTTGCTTAAAATACTGATTCTACAAATGCTCAATCCACAGTTTGTCCAATAAAAAATGTCCTTTCATGTATAAGTAGCCTTTAGGATAAACTCTGAGCAGATGTAATGATGTACAATTACGTCGTTACTATTTAAGTTATGTACAAATACATGACAAATGTACTTAAGTGCATCACTTTTACTACAATACATATAGTAGCAAATATCTGTACTTTCTACTCTACTCAACCTTTATAAAGTAAACTATATATCTATAGCGAGAGGGGAATTGGTCCAATTATCCAATCAGAGCATAATTGAGGGTAATCCCAATAAGAACAATACTCGTTACTGCGGTACTTTTACTTGAGTACATTTATGTCCATTTATTTGTACTTTTACTCAAGAATAATGTTTGACTACTTCCTTCACCACCAGAGACTGTTTCACTATAATTTTTAAGGTTTGGCCTTCGTAGTCAATCATATTATGATTTAAGGAGGAACGATCAATCACTCATTGATTATAGATTCTATCTATTCATAGATCTCATCACAAAATGAGGAAGGAAACTATAAAGTTACATCCAAGCGATTTGAAGGACATGAAATCTTTTGGAAATGTAATTTTAAGGAACAAAGGGGAGTTTACGGGAGTAACAAGCTACTGGAGTTGGACTTTAAAGGGAGTTTCATCACTTTGTTCAACATTGTCTCTCTCACCTGGAGCTGCAGGTTGGCACACAACAAAAAGACACAAACACATGAGAGTGTGATGAAATGTTTGTCCTGCACCACATAAAGAGCTGCCTGTGAACACGTTAGTGATAACACACATCTCATCATAGTCTTCTCTCACCACCACCGGCCCGTGTGGTGTTAGTGACAGGAGAAGGTGGCTGATTTTAAGAAGTATGCTGAGGTGGACAAGCAATTATACCCACCACCGCCCAGAAAAAGACAGGAGTGGACACGGAGGCGTGTGTTGGGCACTGAGAGGCGTTACTGTGTTGTGTCCCCCAGACCCAAGTTAGCTGATAAAGCAATGCAAGCATGCAAAACTCTGCAGAGCCTTTTACTAGCACAGTGTTAGTGACAGAGTGGATGAAGCATGCTAGTTGACAACATGCAAGACAAGACTAAGAACAAATGCATGCAGGTGAACAGGAGAGGAGGAGGCCGGAGGGAGCGGAGACCAACAAGCATCAAGGCTTATGAATTAAAACTAATTTGTGCAAACATGTCTCTTGACGTTTTGATATTTTATAGATTTTGGTCAATTCTGGCTTCAGTAAAGTTGCTGATGCTGGTCAGCCTCATCCCAACCGGTTCCCCCGAGTGGTGGTTTTTAAGTCGGAGGGAGTCATTCTCGTATTGGCAGCCTTACTGTGCTTCTCCTCTTTGCATCTCTGCAGGATCTCTAAGCTTCTCTGATGCACAGGGTGCTGCAGAAAGCTAAAACTATCCACACTTTTCAAAACTGCGCAGGGAGCAGCGTCATCATGCCCTTGGAGAAGCAAAAACAAAAAGGAAAAAAAAACAAAACAGAGAGGAGAGGAGAGAAAAACAAAATACACAGAAGGGGGGGAAAGAGAGGAGAGAGAGGGAGAGAGAGAAAGAAACAAGAGATTAGACAGCGAAGAAGAAGAGATCAAGAGATGCAGTCGTCTACCGGAGAGATAACCTGTGCAAGACGTCTGGAGAGAAAATGATCGACTTTCATCAGCAGGATGTTTGTCATTGTGACTCTGTGTGTAGCTGTTTGTCCCCCAAAGGTTTTTCCATACAATATCTTCAAGAGGTTTTTCTGTCACCTCATTCTTCTCGAGTGAAGTTGTTATTAAAAGTGATTTATTTCACAACTTATCGATTTATTTCCCAAAAAATAAGTGAAAGGCTTAATACAAACTTTTAGAGAAATGTTTTTGAAGACATGTAACAGGTTCGCTTTGGGAGACACTGATATCTAAAGGAATTTCTAAAAGTTAAAGGGAGAAGCAAGTTTTCAACAAAATCTATTTTCACACAACAACATCTGCATGTAAAACTGTAGAGAAAGATAAAGAGGATGCCGAGCTCTGAGGGAACATCTGTAAAATCTACTGCGTATCAAGGACGGCAGGAGGAACGTCTAAGGGAGAAGGAAGGCATTCGTAAAAAAGCCAAAAGCAGAAAGATTAAACAGCTACTTTAAAAACAAGACAGCGGTTCTACGAGCACTAAACACAAACTACTAGTGACTGATGGAACATTAGATATGGCAGGTAAAGCAAAATAGAACGGCCAACAGGATGGTAACATGTGAGCATATCTCACTGTGCATGGAAGGATATCAAGATAATAATTATAATCATATTATATTCTGAAGTTAGACACCGTTTGTCAGCGAATGAACTCCACACATCAAGAAAACTACAACAGAAATATTCACATATCTTATTATTGCCTTTTGTATGTTTAAATAACGGTTTGATTATTCAAAAATTCAACTTTGCCTCTTTTGGGCCATTTTCACAATTTCAATTTAAACACCGGTAGTTGTCTTGATATGATGAAAAGTCTAAAAACTGACATTTGGAGTTGACAGATAACTTTTCATTGACTTTCTAAGTTCAGGTGAGATGAGCTCTGTGTTTCTGCAGCTGTAACATGTCAGTAAGTTTCCCGGGAACTCACCAGGCTTCTTCTGCGTGTGTCTCTTTCCAGCTTCTCTGAAAGCCACCAGGGCTCTGAAGTACGCCCGCAGTACCGCCCAGCGGAACGTGGCCGACGGTTCGATGCCGATCAGCCCACAGATGAAGGCGTTCTTGCTGCTCTTGAGCAGAGCGACGATGTCCGGGCGCATGTGGTCTGTGTTCTTCTCCCTGAAATCCTGCATCACATATAACATGGGATTCAATGCTATTGTTTACTTATAATAAAACAAAGTCCCTTCAACAACAAGTCCAGAAAACAAAGTTGGACCCAGTTTGCAAACCACTGTGATGTCAGCCATTGGTTTGTGAGCTGCCGTTTTGCAGCCATCTTGGATCTTTGAAACCAGAAGTGACTATATTTGGATGAGAAGGGGGGTGGAGCCTGACTGAGAGCTGAACAGCCTCCTACACCTGACACCTGCACTCATTGGACGGTGCTACCTGTCAATCAGAATCCATGCCTCATTCATTTATCATGTATTTTACTCTAAATTGAAGACTTGAAACTAGAGATCATAAAATCGTAAGGAAAATGTTTCTGACTTTACAAATCAAGGAGGAAGTAGCGTATTATTTTCACAACCAGTGGAGTCGCCTCTGCTGGTTGTTTGAGACAATACAGGTTTCTGGCACTTCCGCACTGGCTTCACTTTCCAGACCCCCCCCCCTTTGTCCATTTCCATAAACAGTCTACGGCTGCACCTCCTGCTCTCTCTCTTTCTATCCAATGCCTACCCGTGGACGTGAGGATCACACTGACCTTGACCCCGTACTTGACCTTGCCAGCGTAGTGTCGTATGATGAAGGCGGACTCCATGACGGCGGGGAACTCGATGTAGCTGTTGCCCTCGTGCTGCCGCTTGAACTTATCCAGCAGAGTCTGGTTGGTGGCTTGAGGGAAACTGAAAAAAAAGTCAACAGAAAAGTTTGATTTGAAGAACAAAGCACTTTTTACATCTGTTTTTAAAATGAAAGCACACGAGGTGAGGAGCTCGTTTAAGGTTGTGGACTACGTCATGAAGATGGCAGCGTAAATCACTCGACACATTCCTGAGCTGTTAAACCCGAATGAAACATAACGAAGTGAAGACATTTCGTTTTTCCACTCGTCTCTAATCCAGTCTCAACAACCGTAACTACAACAGAGCCGACGTGGAAAAACGTGGCAAGTCGAACAAAAAGGATCTGCTCCGTGACTCGTTCTGACATTTTCATCCTCTGACACCACGGGTCCAGAATGATCATCCTAAGCCGATCTGGGCTCGGATTTCTCTCCCTGTCCTTTAATAGCAATTCTGCAGAAAATCAACAGCTTACAGGAAGAGCGGGACACCGGGGGCTTTGGAGCAGGGCTGAAATCTGAGCTATGAAAACAACGCGGCCAAAGATTCGGAGCTCTCCAGCTTTTCCGAGTGGGAGGAATTTGACGGTGTCCAAATGGAGAAGAGGGGGGAAATAAAGAAGGAAATATGGTTTTGGTAAAAAATTGTCGCAGCACAGTCGTGATCGTGAAAAAGGCCTCTGCAATCCAGTGGGTTTACATTTCAGAATATTTATGGATGGTATAGAGATTATAAAAGCGGATGTATATTGGGTATAAAGTGAAAAGGGGGGAGCGCAGGTTGAATCAAACCAGCCGTACTCTAGTTACGGACTCAACACCTGCCAGTTGGGCTTTAGCTTCAAGCTGCCAGAAGAAGTCAATGGTTTATCCCGAAGGAAACTGAGGAAACAAAGACGTGGACCAGACTGGGTCAGACTCACTTGCACTCTTCGTCCAGGAGGTGGAACAGAGCTGTGGGCTTCTTGCTGATCAGGTTGATGCAGCCCGTGTTGTCGATGTAGTCGATGTTTCTCCAGCTGATGCCCTCGGCCCTGTACTCCTCCTGCGGGGACAGAAACATGGACAGTGTTGATCTATGGATCTGTAATCTGATGTAATAACCTGGTCGCTGCATTTCTCAGACTGTCAGTGAACGTGTCAGCAACTCTCACTGTGTACAGACAATATCAAACGTCAAATTCATCACAACTGCATCCACGCTGTACTTTTAAACACTTGGGAAACAGAGAAACTTGATTTGAGGTTTTGTAGAACTCAGTAATTCCATCAAATCACCTTTAAATACATCAATAATCAAAGAAACATCAAACACAGGAATGCAGACCTGAGTGGTTTTAAAACGTCCCTGTCTAAGTAGCTGTGTTGTTTGCAGGCTGGTTTAATAATGAGAGAAGCATTCCGATCATTTACCACCGTTCTCTCCTCTATATGTTATTTTCCTGTTGTTCCTGGGAAAGAAATTGAACCAATAAAGACGTTAATCCAGAGGAGGTTTAATAAAGCATCAGAAGAATCTCTCTCTCTCCTTTGGTCTCCCCCTGAAGTCAGAGGGCTGAAGAGAAGCCAGTTAATTACTGCTGCTTCACAGATGAAGAATAAAAAGGGAAAGATGTTCCTCTTCTTCAGTGTTTGGAGAAACTGAAGGATTCTGATCGAGCAAATTTCCTGCTTCCGGCTGTTTTTTACAGAAAAATGTCATTAAAATGTAATTTTAGGTTCCAACTGTGTGAGAGAACACATTATTTTTATTTTACCTTCAACATGGAGGTTATGTTTTCACCCCTGCACCGTGCAAAATTAAATCAGTGTAATATTAAACTAATAAAAGTTACAACACATCTGTCTTTTCAATCCTTTCAACATCTCAGAGCACGATCGTTGTGTTCAGTAGAGACGCCGACTGAAGACAGGCCATCACATGTGTTCACTACACACAAACAGACGCAAAAACACACACACGCACACACACACACACACAGAGCAGAACACCTGTGCAATATAATCCAGAACAACAACCCTGGAAATAAACGTTTGTGAATCAGTGAGTCAGAGGAGTAATCACTGTGTTGTGGTTTGTGGGGGTGTTGTACTCGATTTCATTAGATTACACAGGACATGGAATCCACCTCCTGCCTTTAAATCATCTTCCTCTAACTGCAGTGACTCACTCTGACTCTGAGTCTGACTCGAGTGAAAAGTAAAAAGAAACTCAACCATCACATATCTCCATTCTCTGCAGCCTCAGCTCCTCTGAAGACACTTAAATTGGTGTTTTATTAATAATAATCATCATAATCATCAGTAATAACCAATTCCCACGGCTGCTGCTGCTTCCCTGTGTCTTTCTGCCGTCACAACATAGTGACTCGCTGGTGGAAACAAACTTTGTGTAACTGTAGACGAGGGCGTGAAGCCGACCTCAGCAGAAATATGAAGCACGTCAGCTCTCGGTCAGAAAGCTTTTAGGAGGCCTGAGTGTTGTACATCTTCTCCACACAAGAACTAAAGCTGAACTGAACCGAGGCCCGGGATGGATTCCTGAGCTCTTCACTTTCCTCTGACTCGCTGCTGCAGGTTTAATAAAGTTTTTTCTGTTATGTGTGATGAAAGGAAAATGCAGTTTGAAGAAGGGCTTTTTGATCCATGGAAACATCAGAAATCAATAGAATAATCACTGACAGCTCCACAGCTCGGCTCACTTGGGTGTCGCACAGATCAATGTGTTGAAAACCAGCGTCTACATGCGACTGCATTATTGCAGAACTAACAGAACTCACAGCAAAGGTCACACAGTCACAACCAGGAACCTGTACACCAGCAAGGGTCGGACACTATGGAGTGAATACGTCCTCCAGGAACTATCTTATCTAATGTCCAGAAATAAAAAAATATCTCTTCCAAACTCCATTATTTTCAGTATTAAACATAAGCACTTACAACACAGAGGCTGCATCCAAAGAGAGAGAGCGAGAGCACCGAGCCAAGTGTTTGGTTGGAGGCTGGATCTAATGTGACCCGGGTTAGAGCAACAAGCAGTAGCACAGGAAGTGCTGTGGTATTCTAATAAGTATCAACAAATACTGGAAGTCTCAGAGTCAGTGGGAAAAAAGGAAAGCAGGAGGATATTACTGATCCTGAACCCACCTTAACATCCACCGTGAACTACATCCAGATCCTGAAGATAATGTTTTGGCCTCTGCTCGCCACAAACAGGAGAAGCTCGAATAGATAGACAAC
Source organism: Pseudopleuronectes americanus (assembly GCA_038501795.1). NCBI lineage: Eukaryota > Metazoa > Chordata > Actinopteri > Pleuronectiformes > Pleuronectidae > Pseudopleuronectes > Pseudopleuronectes americanus. The sequence goes on along the minus strand of CM076716.1, from coordinate 24,550,036 downwards.
CCTCATTGAAGTTATGAACCATGATCTTTCAAATTTCAAGTTGCATCAACATGTTTTGTGTGTTATGATTAGTTTTGTCGCAAAAATGTTTCAACATCTTAGGTTTTGTAAACAATAGAGGTTTTTTATCGTTTTCTTATAGCTTAATTTAATAAAGTACTTTTCCAACAAGTCTATACAAAATATTGCTGTTATATAATAGTGATCCAATAGTTTATTAGATTGGCAACTTTATCCAAAGCTGCTGCACCAAGTGAACACTTCTTTTTTAAATTACAGTTGCAGAAATATTATTATCATTATTATATAAATATTAACATATTTCAAATGTGTACATTTCAATTTTTATTACATATTATCTGAAAACAATTCACAATTCAGTAATTATTAAAGTTTGAAGAATCATTATCGGTGTAAAACATTTATGAGTTTGTTAAAGTTGGTGCATATCCAAATAAAAATCTGGATCTAGTGAATTGAAACGTTATTTTATTCGACAGTGTTATAGTTAAGCTAATATGTAAAAAAAAATTGTTTTAATACGAATGTATAACTTTCTACCACACCCCACATGCACTTGACATTTCATTCATGCATTTCCTAATTCACTAAACTAACAACTCCTTCATCTGCAGCACGATAACATAGAATTTAATTTACTTTAAGCTTCTGGACAAAAAAAGCTCTTTGAAGTCGCTCCCCGTGACATTTCTGTTGAAAGTCCTGACGTATTTATGACACAGGAGTAAGACGGCTGTGATCAAAGCAGCAGCAGCGACTGAGCAGACAGACCCTCACGTCTCGGTGTAATTCATGAGGTGCACGGAGGCTCTGCAGCAGCTTGAGTCCTTCAAACACGTCGGGGCAGGTCGCTGATTCAGCCGATCTCAAGGTAAACACCGTGTTTAACTTACAGGCATCAGGAGAGTAAGAAGCCCTTTGAAGCTAATCAGCTCACTTAAGAGAACACACAACCGGAGTCAGGGTGGTCACAGGCGGGTTCCAGTCATACGGCCGCGTCAGCTTCCCTGTTGCGTAACGTGCCGAGGAATTTGTGCATTGTTTGGGTGTCATTGTTTGTGCTCTGCGTGGCGTGATAAGGACGAGGGATTTCCTTATGAATGGTAGATCCACGGTGGGTTTAGAATAACAGCAGCTGTAGAACAGTAGCTCAGAGGGTTCAGCTCCAGGTCAGAGGCCGTTTCAGAGGAATATGGACGAGGCGTTCTTACCTGTTCCAGCTTGAAGATGTGCTGGTTGAAGTAGTGCTGCAGACGCTCGTTGGCGAAGTTGATGCAGAACTGCTCGAAGCTGTTGTTCTCGAAGTCCTCGAAACCGAAAATGTCAAGAACCCCGATGGACAAGATCTGAGGGGGGAGAAGAAACACGAGGAGACAAAGGGGGACAGGGTTAAGCTCTCTGTTCACACCAGATATCAAAATGCACAATGGTGATCAGGTGTCACAACCCGCTCCATTTTCAAATAATCACACACATCAGTTGTCTTTGAAAAGAGAGAGAGAGAGAGAGAGAGTCAGGAGGGACTGAATGAATCAATATAGCTCTGAAGACAGATTTGACAAATGTATCATGTAATGGTCAGTGTTGATTTTTCGGCTACAGTCGAATCAATATGAGTCTCACACCCGTCCCCACGTGGTCTCAGTGATCAGACCTCCAGCTGGGGACACGTTTGGATGCTCAGACCTGAACTTAGCTCAGACCACTTGGGGATCCGATCTTATCATCAGCACTGTTATGAATCTAGGTCAGTTTTGTCATACATTATACAAAACACTGATTAAACCAAAAGATATTATCCATGTTGCAGATTTCCAAGGTAAGACAGTTTGTGTGGTCGCACCTTGGTGGTGTCCTCCAGGTCCCTGATGTTGAGCAGAGCGTGGTTGATCCTGAAGACGATCCAGTCGAACAGAGCACTGTACAGGGACTTCGCCATGGAGTCTCTCACCGTGCCGGCCTGGAGGGACAGACACACACACACACACACACACACACACACACACACACACACAGTATTTAATGATACGCTCATCAATGATTTAACAACATTTGATGCAGTAAGAAGTAAAATGTGGGAATGAGAATGTTTCATAAAGGAAACTGTCCAACAGCATGAAGAGGATTTATCAAAATACACAGTGAGTGAATGGGTACTCAAAATGTATTTCTACTCCTGTCAATGAGATTCTGTTTCACCCCCAGTATTGGTGGAGCTCTGAAATAAGAAATGGTCTGAGCCTTACTGGAAGCCATTCAATGTCCCACACATCTGTCTAACATATCACAGTTTGGCCTGGCGCTGTAAGACTGCACTTCTCTACAGGTCCACCAAAAAAAACAATGAATGGAGATTTAAATACGGAAAAAATAGATTTATATTATGGAGACGTCCTCCAGACAACAAACGGCTGTATTTCTGCTTTACAACCGACCCTTTAGAGGGAGACCTGAGTATAGTATCTGTCATCACTTAGAATTATTGATGGAAAGTATAAAAATGACAAAAGCAGACTTCCCTCCCTCCCACTCAAACACATCACTGACGTTCTCCACTGAAGCCCTGGCACAGACGGACACATCACAGACGGTCACATCACAGACGGACACATCACAGACGGACACATCACAGACGGACACATCACAGACGGACACATCACAGACGGACACTCAGCGCACGCTGCACTCAGAGCGTGACGTCCCTTGGGTCTTTATTAATGTCATTATCCAGAGCAACACTCGTCAGGTTGACTCAGGAGATCAGCCAATCCAATCTGGTGTCACACAGACGTTCCCGGCTGCCAAGTTCTGACTGGTGAGGCTGCAGATATAACTTTAATAGGCTTTTAAAACCTATAGCGCGTGTTCTCGAGTGTAAGTGAAGACAAACAGTAGAAGTCGTCTTTATAAGTCTCACGTTATCGTAAACTTAATGTTCCAGTGTTTCAAATCGACTGATTTGTTTAATCAGTGATGTGGTTTCTTTCAATAAACACAGATTAACACAGCTTCCTTTGATGACTTATTGATTAAAAAAACTTTTTTAATTCCTGTTTCCGCTGGAAAGATTTGACCTCCCAGCGGCAGAGCAGAGCCTCGGTTCTTCAGAAACAAAACAAACCACAGAGTCGAGTTAAAATTCCTCTTTTTCCCCCCAAAAAACAATTAACAAGGTTATTTTCAGCCGCCTCAGACCAAATATGTCTCCAACGAGTCCCGGGCAGATTTTTTTTATTGTGAACTCCGCACATTCTGCGGTTTAATGACTCATAAGCTTTTCATTATTCCGAGGAAGTCGGACTTCAAGAGGGAAACAGCCTCATAACTCTGAGCGGACGGAGCAGACTCATTACAGAAACTGTTTTTTTTTCTCCGTGAGGTTTCTCGAGTGTATGATTTCAGTTAGTGAGACTGTGACTGAGCGATATTTACACAGAGACCACCCAGGAAGCCACCGACGCAATCTGGGTTTGTTCATATGAAATAACTCCTAAGTATCTAAAAGGCCATTATGAGGTTGTTGCCGTTTTTTTGATGGGAATGTGTAACGAGCCAGCGTCTACTGGGAGAGTTCTGCTGCGGGAACGTGGTCAGGAATTCATACTGGGGAAACTAGAATGAACACATTCCCCTTTTGAAACCACACTTAAGTTCACTAGATACAGATTTTTTTATTTGGATCTGCACCAAATTACACATTCTCATAGATCTCAGTCCCAGAAACAAGGTCTGTCAAGTTCTATTTAAGACTTTTTAAAACCAGTAATGACAGATATAAGGGAATATCAGAGTCCATGGATTACTACAAATCCAGCAGACAGTAGGTATCCATAGTTTTTCCTTAAATTCTGACCTGCTAGTTTGCAAAATATCAGTTTTAAGTACAATAAAGAGATGTTAAATACATACATTTCAAAACTACCATGTAGTATTTATACACATTTAAGACTTTTTAAGGTCTAAAATTCTGATTATTACATTTGATACTTTTTAAAGCATTTTCTAAGACCCTGGTAATGATGCCTGATTTAATTTTTCATCAAGATCGATGAATTATTGTCTGACATATCAACTCAAATGTTGTGTCGCGCTTCAAAACACTAAAGAAAGTTGTCTGAATCCAAACCAAGACTTAATTAGTTCTTTCCTGACCCATATATCCCTCAATCACGTTTTTCATGGGAATTTCGTTCATTAGTCTTTTTTAACGTAGTCCTGCCAACTATTAAAAAAGTAGACAAACAAATAAAAGTTTGTCTACAGATGAAACCACAACTACAGTGTATGTGTGTAAGACATAAATATAATTTAAACATGGTGTTAGGCTAACCCTGTTACATTGTGTATCCGTGTTGTTCCCTCTTCTCCTTGAGATGACTCTCGTCTCCAGACCATGACGTGTGTTTGTTTTCAGAGCCGGGCTCCCAGTGAAAACTGAAGAGGGGCTGGAAATGCCTTCGCTCGCTCTCTAAACCCACTGAAGGACTTTGTGTGTTTGTAAGTGGCGGATATTGTGTCTGTGTGTTTGTGTGTTTGTGTGTGTTTGGTTTCTCTGCAGCCATGATGTCCATACTGAGGATAGAGACCTAGTTTTTGTTTTCTCATAGCTCGCTGCTTCCTCTGAGTTTCTGTAGCATCGACAAAGAGAAGTGACGTCCAACCATTTCAAATAGACAGAAACCTCATATTCAGATTTGGCAGAAACTGTCTGAGCACCTTGTCTCTCAGGAGTCTAACCACAGGCTGTGTTTGCATTGTGTACGTTTTTCTGTGTCTTTACAGCGATGTCTGTTTGCTGTTGGTGAGGTGGGAAGCTGCAGTCTCACCTCAGACAGCTTGTAGGGAACAATCAGCTTCTCTCCCACCGTGACCGTCTTCCGTGTCGTCAGGGCCTCAAACAGCATCTCCTCTTTGACCTGTTGGTGTCAGCGGGAGAGAAGGAAGGATTTAAACATTCTGTATTTGTTTTATTCTGAAGAGAAACAACCCTCAGCTCATCAGGTCTGTTCTTTCTCATCCTTTCAGTTCAGAAAGTAAGTCAGACTGCAGAGATGTGACGATTCAACACAAACCCACAACCATTCATCTTATAATAGGTTATTATATGTTCTCTTAATAAGCTAACGATTGACAAACGGTGATTATCTAATACTTCAACAACATTACGAGGATAATACCCAACTGTGACTGCAGTGGAATCTCTGCAGTACTCTAATGTAAACATTGGGGCCCTGACGGTGTATTTATTAACTCCGACCGGCTCCAACGGCAATTTACTGTTAACCAATCTTCACTCAGTCACTTTGAAATGACAGCGAATCCTAGTGTGATCGATACAACAGGGGGTTCGGGTGAAGAACCCATTCAATCGACTGGTGGTGACTTAAGTCGTTTTCACAGATTTTGTCCTGAGAATCGGGTTCTTGACTTTCTGTGGAGTTTGCCTTTCGGAAATGAACAGTGCATCAGGAGATTCTCTGCTTTTCTCACATCTCACACATTTTTATCTGAACACACACAATTAAAGCATGTGCAGCAGTAACACACACACACCACACACACACACACACACACCCCCACCCCCCAGTAGGTTTGCTTGTCGGTACCTCCAGCAGCTCGGAGACGACCGGCAGGACCTCTGGGTTACAGATGTCGATGGAGTCGTCCCTGTAGGTTTTCCTCTTGTAGCAGATGTTGCCCAGGTGAAGGATGGCCGACAGCAGAGAGAAGATCCTTCACAGCACACAAGAAAAAGTTTGAGAGACTGTGGAACTGTCTGTAACTATCAGCCACTCTTATTATATGTACAGATTTGATTAATTTGTGTAGCAAAGTCACAAAAGGATAAAAAGACAACAGCAATAAAACAAGGCAACAACTGTTTTAATTGTTATTTAATAGAATGTTTTAAAGAGAGATTTAAAGGAGACATGTTGGTTTTTCTTTCTTCTAGTGTGTGAAGTAGCTTGTTAATGTTTGACCCTCTCTTATGACACACTCTTTGGGTTGCGTCACTCACTGTTTCCGCGTGGCAGGAAGGAAGCCCACCATCTCCATGGCCAGCTGAAGCCTCTCAAAGTCGTGCTTCAGGTCCTCGCCCTCAACAGTGAAGCAGTCCTGGAAAGAAGAAAGGCAGAAACCCGGGAGTCAGGCTCACAGTCGCCATTATGACACAGCTACCTCGAAGCCAGAAGAGCCAATGAGAAGCCGCTCTGGAGTTTAGAAGGATTCAGTGAGTGTTGTTGACATGCACGGTGCCCAGATGTTTACAGAGTGTCTAGCAAAGATACTTAAAATAGTTCCTCAGTTTATTCTGCTGAAACAAAAAAAACAGCAGAACGGCCTGAAGCAGAAGAATTGAATGACTCACAGTGAGAGGCACGGGGGGGGGGTGGGGGAGTCAAACATAACAACAACACTGGGGTCTGATGAGGATCTAGTCTAGAGAACAGCAGCGTGTTGCTTGTGTAGGGGAAAATCTAGGCTGTTACAGCAATCCACGGAAATCTGGCGAGCCGGAGAAAGAGCTGAGAAGCGACTCAGGGGTTTGTGTGTGTTTATGAGGTGGACGCAGAGACACAACAACAGTGGAGTCTGCGAACAGGAGCTACACCTTACTCAGGGAGACATTCAGCCTCACAAATTATCACACACGCACTAAATATCCTTTTGACGGTTCGTTCCTAAATCTAGTTTCAAAGCTGCTATAGAGCCTAAAGAAAAACTTTCTCAATCTCTGTCCCTGGTCGTAGAAGTCCTATGTGCTTGAATTAATTTAAAATATTACATTACAGATTAAACTTCGGAATTTAGATGCCTTCCTAGGTTAAAATATGGACTTAACACAACATTTTATATCAAAAGTACACAAACAATATCAATTTGGGCCTTATGTTTGGGATTTACAGCAAAGAATTATTTATTATTTATTTCAAGCTCTATAAATATTTGGTTGTATTTGTGTTTTCTTTTTTTCAGCCCTCGAAAAATCCCTACTGGTCAGGCTTAACATATTTTTTGCATATTGACAATATAATTGATTATAAACAACAGTAATGTATCAAGTGAATAATTTGGAAGTATCTTTAACAACTGTACTCACTGTTTTTATACATATCATAAAAGGTATGTATACTTTAAACTGCCGACACAATAATAACTAAAGCTTTTACGGTATAGGTAGTCGAGTAAAAAATACAACATTTACCTGTGGAGTCCTAAAAACTTACAGTAGTGTTTTAAAATATCTAACATTTAGCAACCAAATGCACATGAGGTATAAAAGCTTGGATCTGTATCAGTTCATAATGACGACAGGAGGAGCTTTGGAACACGTGCGTTGATGTAGCTACATAAACTCCGTCCAGCCGGCGTAATGTGAGCTCGTCTGTTTTCTTATGGGCTCATTCCACTATGGCTGCCATAATTATCACATACCGACTCCTCAGGAAGACAAACACGAGACGCACACTCACACCAACGTGCCTCCCTCCTCTCTCCCTCCCCCCCTCCCTCCCCCCCGACGGGAGCTCACTGAGAACTATTAGTGGATCTGGTGTCACATTTCTATAGAAGGGGGAAAATATTCACGTCGCTCGCTCTGAACGAAAATAATATTTTACTGCAGTAGAACATGTGGGTTGATGATTCCAGATGTCACACGTTTGTGTTAGGAAATGAAACATAACAACATTAAAAAGTCATTACAGGTCTTAATATACTTCATTTGGAAGATTTCCTGTGCTGACGTGATTTTTTTTGTGGTTTTCCTTTTGTTGAAAAGGTTTTATTAAGTCATTCTTAATTTGAATGTGTTCATAATATCAACCACAGGATTAATCCGAAAGAAATCCCAAATACATTATGTATCTCACAGTATTGTTAGTATTTCGTTAACTAAATAGGGTGGAAAACATATCATTATCATATTGTAAATAGTGAATTAAATTGAACTGTTGCATGCATGTAGTGGAGAAAACAAAAAACACCACCAAACCAAAACTTTTCTGATAATTGACATTATAATCTCAGTTTTTCTACCACAGAGCGACCTGTTTGATCAGATGTTGTGATTTTAGGGGTAAAGGTGAATCATTGGTTAAATAACTTGCAGCAAACCACAGATATGATCAAGTTAATCTACTGTAGCTCAGTCACTGTGTCTGTTAGAGCATCTTCATCATCTGTGACTCCTGAACAACTTCTCTCCACAGGTCGACTTTGAGGTTTAAATAAATGTTTTATTTTAACTTATTGTAGAAAAGGGTATGTGTATATATATTTTTAATTGAAATCTATTATTTTCATGTAAGTTCTGTCTCATGTTATCAAGAATGTCTCTGATGAATCATCAATAACTCTGTTCTTGTCCATGCGTCCCTTGACGGGGGAGCCAGCATCTACGACGGCAGCACCGTGAAACCAAAGCATCTTAATGGAATTCAGTCATCATTCATTTTATTATTCACACCAGTGCTTTTCCTCATGCGACCTGTCAAGCTGTCGGACGTTTGAAAAGTCTGCTGTAATGGAGTGTGACAAAAACATGCCAACTTCTGTGTGTGAAAGGTTCTTCACCACAACTGGTTGATGAACTGTTAACTCCCTCAGATTCTTACATCTGGGAAACTTCCTCTGAAAGCTGCCAAATGTCCAACTTAACACTTATTTATACGATACGCAACTTTGGCAACTACACAACCTTGTTTAATGTTGTCGTGAAGCAGCGCGGCATCATGGGAGTTGTTGTCTACGTGACGTGACTCAGGTGCACATCCTGTTTACGGATGAGGTAACGTATTAAAGTTGTATTCACGTTACGCAACAAACGGTAACACATGCGTTGTTTGCCCCAAAAGTTTTAGCAGAGACGGACAATAGTGGATTTATCTGGATTTGATCAACAAAATAACATCAATCAAGTCGTTTCTAATAAAGAATTGTTACAAATTATATTTTCTATTCAGTCAGAACCCCAGTATGATACCTCACATCATGCTCCATGTAGTTAAACCTACATTTAACAGGTGATTGAATAAATTCTGACTTTGATTTCTTATGTCCGACCAGATTGTGTAAGAATTTTTAACATCTTCTGTGGCAGGACGGACGATTTCACCTTTTAGTCGTAGAAAATACAGGAACAGTAAAACAGGGAGAAGCTAAAAAACCCAAACTGGACCAGGAAACATTGAAAGAGCAACAACATAGGCAAAGGAGGGACTGGGGGGACGGGGACAGGGACGGGGTGGAGCAGCTGTGCAGGGGAGAGTGGGGCTCGAGCCGCCGGGGTTCAGGTGAGTGAAACTCTACTTGTTGCTGTTTTCTCCATCAACGGACGACAGACACACGGACACACACAGAAGCACAGATACTGACCGGTTCACTCTCACAGTAACTGTCCCAGTGAGGCTGCTGGCTGTTCTTTGTCATCTGGGAATGCTGAGGCAGAGTTTACAGGGAGAGGGGGGGGGCATGTTAATTGTTAGACAGCAGCATTCCAGCGACATCACATACTGTACATTTAAACACGTAGCACGAGATTTATGAGCGAGAGGCGTTGATGGAAGGACGTGTTATTAAGACGGAGCTGAGACACAAGAACACGTAGAGTCAGACATACGTCAAACACTTAGGAGCACGCGTGACACTGATGATGCACACGCAAGGAATTCACAGACATGTTGTTAAGCACAGGAAGACGTGTAGCAGAAAGATTAATAAACTGCAACACACATGCACATTATGGATTCGGTTTCCAAAAGCATGAGTTGTTCTGGTTCATTTCAAGCCTTCAAGAAACCACATATTTGAGCTCATGTAGATAAAGTATGAAAATCAACTTGCAGATAAGTTTTTCTTGTTTATAGTTTCTCTAAATAAGCCACAACAAAACTAAAATTGAATTTAAGGACATTTAATTCCTGTATTGTTGAAAAATTGTAAAAAAAATACTTCAGTTGTTATCACACAAATCACTTGAGTTTGTTAAACAAGTTACAATCACACTAACTTTGGTTTGACAAAAACTTAATTAATTTGTGTTGGACCAAAAGATGTAACTATTTTTTTTAAGTTTAAAATGTATTTAAATGTTCTCTTTTCAGCGAGTACAAAAACAACCTGCGTCTGCAAAATGATTTTCATCCAGTAGTTACATTAATAAGATCTCACAGTCACAAAAGCAGGAAGAGGTCAGTTAAAAGAGTCAAGGTCACACGTGTGGTTCTCGAAAGCAAAAGGCATAACGAGCTGCAGTGATTGATTCAGGAAGGCGTGAAGAAGAAAAAACATCCATAACAGTCGACATGTAAACCAGGCTGGGAGAGGAGAGGTTGTGAAATCCATTCCAAAGAGCCGTGCACGATGCAAGAGGGTCATCTTTCACGTAAACTCCACAGAGCAGGCGGAAAGTGACCGAGCGAGAGAACGGCGCAAGAATGTGTGTATTTATGGATATGTGTGTATTTGTACGTGCACGTCAGCGGCCTTGAGGAATGGGAGGAATTCCTTCTTTTATGCATGCGTATGGATTTTGGAGGAAGGGGAGCAGGTCTTGGTGGGAGAGTCGAAGCTCAGAGGTGCAACAAGTTCTCAACAAAATATTAATAATATATACGTGTGTGTGTTTATTGTGAAACGACACAACAGAGACGAGGGACAAACACCATGTCGCCCGTCTTCTTGTTTGTGTGTGTGTGTGTGGGTGTGTGTTTGTCAGCGGTGGCGTGGGGCCGAGGATGTGCATGTGACACCACGATGAAACCAAAGTGTATGAGAAGATCACACACATGCAGCTACACCCACAAAACACAAACAGATGCACAGTTCAAAACAATCTTGACTATAAAAAGAAAGTGAGAGTGAGCGGGACAGTTGTGTTGAAAAAACCACCACCAGTGGAATGTGTTTCCTTTGTGTCATCGTGTCTGTCTTTCCTGTTTGGAGACACCGACACACAAGAGGGAACCGGCACTTCCTCGGGTATAAGGACGAGCAGATGACACAAACGCAGACACACAAACCATCACAACGCTACAAATAAATGAAGACTTATGGAACACACACGTGTAAGACACATTAAGTGATCTCATCATTTCTAATAAAAACACGTGATTGTGCCTGAAGCTGAAGTCCCCACCTGACTGAGGTAATGATATTCTTCAGGCTTCTTGAGGTGAAAGGCTTCCCTCTCTTCTTCACTCGTTCCTGCCAGCAGGTAATAAAACACATGGTAGTTCCTGAAACAGAAAAAAAATTATGCAATTATGGTTATGGGCATGAATATCTGTCTTTCAGTGGGTTTCTGTCAGAGAACGCAATGTGAATGTCGGACAAACATATTTGCGTTTTCTTATTTGGTTCAATAGCGAAAGGGATTAGATGTTTGATATGTTTGGTTATTGTGGTTCAGCATCAGCTGTAATGATGGAGTTGTACCGGATCGTTATGGTGAAGGATTTCAATTTATTGGTTAATCTACGTTCCAGCCCTCAAACTGGGTAGTAACCAAAAAGCAGGAGATTTCTTTGCTCAGCCTCCCGGGGGAGCTCGGAGTAGAACCGCTGCTCCTTCACATTGGATAGGGGGGGGCAGCTGAGTAGGTTTGGGTTCCTTCCCTTGGAGGTTTACCAGGCACGCCAAAACCGAGAGGAGACCTAGAACTGGCTGGAGGGACTACATATCCCTTCTGACCCTGAGATGACTCAGCATCCACCTGGAAGACTCTGGCTGGGGCGAGGGATGTCTTGAACCCGGCTAACTCGATAAGTGGAAGACACTGGATGGATGGATGGATGATGGATGGATGGATGGATGGTATTACTTGCTCATTTATTTTCCTTGTAATGCAATTACTCTCATAGTTTCCATTCTTCATTAATTTAACATTCACGGTATGCTATCTATTATCATTAAGAATGATTTATCTATTGTTTGTGTTGGCTGAACTTATCTAATCTTGTTTAAAGGACTGAGGAGACCAGTGTGTCGGACAGATGGACCAGTGTTGAATTCTCTGGAGCCACAATGCAACAGAGGCTAAAGCCAAAAATTTAAAAAGGGAGTAATGGCAGCTCGGTTTGTTTGTGTGTGTGTGTGTGTGTGTGTGTGTGTGTGTACAAGTGTGTGTGTGCAAGTGTGCTCGCCCTTTTTCCTCTGACAGCGTAAAAGGTTAGAGGTCAACTTGTGCAGCAGCTGTGCGACCGACGGTTCTCTTGGAGCCAAACACACACACACAGACACACACACACACACAGACACACAAGCCTGGAGTCAGCAATTCGTCTCAATACGAGAACGCAGGGGGGCCTCTGTGGGCCCTCTGTGGGCCCCCCATGGTGAGGTTAACCTTCACCACTCCATCCAGCCAGGCCAACACATCAGTCCCACTAAGAGGTCAATTCACATCATGACTCACACGCTGGCAAAGTTACAACAACAGGCTTTCTCGCTTAAATTTACTCAGATACACAAATGTTTTGCCAAAATTCAAACCACAGATTTATTTTATGCTTGTTTTTGTAAGTAAGAGGATAAAGTTTTGAGCTAAGTGCAGGTTGAATGTCACAGACTGTTTCAACATCGTGCAAGAACAGCCAAGAACCTGGTTTGTTGACATATTTTCCTTATTAGGGACCTCAAAGCATCATCCATCATTAAAGCCTGGGTTGATATAATATATTACAAGTTTAATTCATACAAATCTGTTTAAATAAGCAATATGAAATTCATTTCACGCAAGGAGGACATGAATCAAGTTTGATTGATGCACAGAAAAAGCCGTAAAGTTGGAGACTAGCTCATTTTATTTCCCTTCACTTTTGTTTTGAGCTGCACTTCATAAGATCACGTTACAGTCCATCACTGCTCAGACCTAGAAGCTGTGAGTGTCACCTCCTGCTAAATACAACCACCTACTTCTGTTTTAATTTTATATTATTATGATAAACTTCTGCTCACCGCTCATTGTGCTCCTGATAGACCAGCCTCGACTTCTCCAGCAGGTATTTCTCCACATACGCTCTGAAAACAGTTCAAACAAGGTGTCAAATGATGAATGTGATATTTATTCGAAGGGAAATTGAAAGACCATCTGGTTCCTCACCCTCTCACAGTGCCCCTCTCCTGGTAGTTCACCTGGATGAACTTGCCGAAGCGACTCGAGTTGTTGTTGTGGGCTGTCTTTGCGTTCCCGAATGCCTGAAGGACAAGAGAGGAAGACGTGGTGAGAAAACAAACACACACGGTTGAAAATTAATGTGAAGAAGCGACATATCACACATCTTACACACATATCAGTAACGCACGTTAGGAGGGTCAAGTTCAGAGTCGTCGTTGGGTGTGGATAATTTGTTTGTGGGTCAAGGTCACGGAGTCTCGGGGCCTCGAGCCAAACTTGAAAGTCTGTCGGCCTGGACGGCGTGGAGCAATCTTTCCCTGTCGCATAGTTTCAAACGGCATCAGTCCGAGACAGATTAATAACATGGTTTTAGGATCTATTTGAGTCAGAGTCAGACAAATTGCCAGAGTGCGGATGAAGGAGCCAGGCCCAGCAGGCCCGATGGAAAAAAGCTCCTCAGTGAGTAATGGGATCCATGTGGCCTTGTGGAACATGTGTAGTGGTTGTGCTTTAATAAGACGGTCCAGTATTTCCCCCGGCAGCTCTGTTTATGTTGTATGGCTGCCTGGAGGGGAAGTCGTTTTTTTGGGGGCCTATATAAACCCTGCAGTTATTTGTAGCTCCGCCACAAGTAAACAAATTCCTCGGCGAATCACTTAGAGCGCCCCGAGCCTTGCGTCTGTGGAATGGGAAAGCACCCCCTCTTTGACCCCACCCTTTCACCGACGCCACTAACCAACATGCACGCAATGCTAAGAGGAGGCTAGCATCGAGCTAATCGGCAGCGCTGTGAGCTGGATGCAGGAGTCGAGGGGCTCAGCTATCGCTAGATCTCATCTGGAAAAACATGTTGTTTCGGTTCAGGGTGGGCCGTGATTGGCTCGTAGCATAATGCAACACAGAGCGAAAAAAAATTAGGAGAAGATTTTCAAGCTCCAAACCAAACAAATCAAAGCTCTACAAGGCAAAGTAGTGATCTTTGTCCAGTTATCATTTCTTTTCAAATGGATCAGCGACACAAGGTCTGCAACGCATTTCAGTCAGAAATATGCACATGACACATGGAGATGCACGTGGAAGCATTTGGTTTTTCATTTGCAGAAAGAGCTCGAACAGAAATGAGCTCATTTAAGCACATTTTTAAAACAGCTGTTAGCACAGAAAACAGGGTCATCCACGCTCGTAATTGATTATACATGTTGCCGTCTGCACTGGAAGACGAGGCCAATGTCGGTTGTTTTCTTCGGGAAAGGGGTCATGTGCTAGGAGCCCGAAAAGACCCAATTACTAAGTGATTGTGAGCGTCCACACATCTGAGTTTCTGCTCGTCCAGAGAGAAACGCAGCACTGCAGTTTACAAACTAAAACGGTTTCCTCACTCTGGAGTAGTGAGAACACCAGGCATATCCGTTTGTGTTTACAAAGAAAAACATGTTGGTATGGATGCAGCTTGAAACACATTGTTGAGCTATAGCCTCTTCCTAATATAGCTCTGATTGGCCAGTTGACCCAGTGCTGTGATTTTAGGAAATGTTGTACTTTGATTTCTCTTGATCTTGATTTGTTAGGCAGTAAACTAGACAAGCCACTAGGTGTTATTATGTATTATGCAAACGCAAATCACAATGATGCAGAAGTAGTGGCTGGGCAACTAACAAGCTCCCTGTACCATGGACACAAAAACCATAGAGGAAAGAATAACCTAAGAAAAGCAACATATGTCTCCTTTCAAACACAGATGTGTTTATAATGTAGCCCTGAGGGGAAATCCCGGATAAATACTGTGTAAAAAAAAACAAATTTAAGTGAACTTAAACTCTGTGATTCAACGATCATCACAACATTAAAATGGTTTTGTGGAATCAGGACTCAGGAGAGTCTGCTAGACTTTGGCCTCGGCACTGCTGGCAGACGCTGCCTCGAACAACTGGATCACAGCGATGAACTCACCCTTCATTCGTGACTCACTCGGCTGAACAAATCATTAAAATAGGCAGACGCAGTGGAAAAACCTGCTCAACTCTACCGTCTGGACAAAGGAAGACAGCGCAAGGTCAAACTGAGGAACAGCAGTGGTATCATCTAACCCTAACCCAGAAAACTGTCCTGATGCCTGATGCCTGTCGATATTCCCAGAGGAGCTGGTGTTCTGTTCATCACCTCGTCTGCCTCTGAACCTTCCTGGTTCAGGAACCACGGGTCAGACGAGGACAGACCAACATCACTCAGCCTCCCTAAGTGGTCAGAAGTGCCCGAAATGGAAACAGCCAGTAAAAAAGCAAGCACTCAAGCACTAATAACAACAACCTGCTCGCAGACAGAGTGAGGAGCCCGGGTCAGACAAGTCAGAGATCAGAGCTCTGAGTGTTTCTCTGTTAAACAGCCTGGCGTCCAACATGATGTGATGGGCTCAGCAGGAAGCAGGATGGGGAAGGACTAAAAAGTATGCTGAGAGCTGATTTATGATCAGGCAGCGTGTATTCATCCACCTGGTCTGTGTAAAAAAAAACGATGCATGGTTAAAGGAGACGTTTTTACAGCCGACAGTTTTTATTCTTTCAAAACTTGGGCCAGCTCCATATCAACGGCAGTAAAACACATCTCATAACAGGAGGGCTAGTTTCGTCATAAACAGACCTCGAATGATGAGGTTTCAGCCCAACATGCAAGAAAAAGGTTTATCAAAACCTATAAAAGCATTAAAAACACATTTCAATAAGTCACGAGAGAGTGTCAGGACCAACTGCTGCATTTCAATTTCTGAGCAAAAGTAACATAAGCTGCCAGAAACATAAATCAGGCCGGACTCACATCATCGTAAGTGGAGCTGAAGAACAAAAGAAATCTATAGTAACGTGCAAACAGAAAAACATCAAACCAGAAGTAACAGATCATTCACAGATGGACATTCTTCTTTCTCACCCGAAAAAAAACCACAAATAGACCTGAGTGCAGATCGGCCACAGGACAAGTCGTGCTTTCAGATACAACAAAAAAATAAATGCTAATCCGCTCTTGCCTCTTCTCCTGGGGGAGTTCTCCAAAAAGTTATTCTGGAACATCGAGCGCAAGCCGAGCTCTCGCAGACAGGGGCAGGCCGAGGTAAAGGGGGGGGGAAACTAAAACACTAAATCACGTCATTCCTTTTTTTTTACGATATCATGAAGAGTACGATTTCAAACACAACATCAGTGGAGAAGTGCTGGAGGGTGGACTTTGATCCCTCCGGACGGACACAAGGACTCAAACAGACGACGCGGCTGTTTGCACAGACGTGATTCACACCACTTCAGTCGCTCCACTAGGTCAACAGTGTTATTCTTGGCCGCACACTGCAGACTGAGACGGTGCCAGCGTGTTCTGAGTGTAATGTGTCCGACGACAGGCTCGAGTCAAAGTCGTTGTGAGGCAGCGAGGACTCAGTGCTCAGGTCGGGGGGGGGGTTTCATCAGCGAGCTAATCACATCTCTCCTCACGTCCACATCTGGAGAAGCTGCTCCGATGTGTTGAGTTCTGTGGTCACGGTGAGAAAACCCTTCAGTTACAAGGGGTTTCGTCAGTCAACGTTCTTATTGAGGTGAAAGTGATAGCTTCTAGTTGGGCACAGGTAGATCCTTATCGTGACTCAGCACTTTCTAATAAACAATTACTCTCGAAGGCAGAGGGCATTTTAGTTTTATATCAGTTTCAAGCTTCACTGCCAAACGTCAAGCTCCCAGGGGATCATCAGGTTTAGTAAAAATCAATTTCTACAGACAATATTTGTTGTATACAACCATCTAGAGATAATCCTTTTATCACATATAGCTCCTTATTTGTTCTCTTCTAGGAAACCAATAAGACTTCCAGCGACACCTCACAGAATTGCTCAGTTCAGATTCTATTAATGCGTCTCTCTGTAGTGAGTTGATTAGTCCTCTGTTTGCTGCTCTACACTCTGACTCATGCATCACAGAGCGGACACACACTTAATCAATTGAGGATGACTTCATTAGCTCAGAGGAGAGGAAGAGGAGAGGAAAAGGAAGGGGGAAGTGAGGAGAGATGAGGAAGAAGGAGAGGAGAGGAGAGGAAGAAGGAGAGTAGAAGACAGCCAAGGAGAGGAGAGGCGGGGAGGAGAAGATAAAGAGGAGAAGAGGAAGAGGAGAGGGAGAGGAGAGGGAGAGGGAGAGGGAGAGGGAGAGGGAGAGGGAGAGGGAGAGGGAGAGGGAGAGGGAGAGGGTTCTGATGAGGAAGATGAAGAAGAAGATGGAGAGGAACAGGAAGAGGAGAGCAAAAGGAAGGGGGAGGTGAGGAGAGGAAGAAGGAGAGGAGAGGAAGAAGGAGAGGAGAGGAAGAGGAGGAGAATCCAGGAGAAGACGAGGAAAGGAAAGGAAAGGAAAAGAGATGAAGGAGAAGGTTGAGAGGAGAGGCGTGGGAGAAGGAGAGGAGAGGAGAGGAGAGGTGGGGAGTAGAAGACAAAGAGGAGCAGAGGACGAGGAGAGGACGAGGAGAGGAAGAAGGAGAGCAGGAGAACAGAAAGATGAGCAAAGAAAGAGGAAAGGACGAGGACAGGAAATGAAAAGAGATGAAGAAGGAGAGGAGGAGGAAGAGAAGGAGGAGAGGCTGGGAGTGAATGGCGGGGTCACACTAGGCCCTAAGATAGAGAGCCGAGACAAAAGCCTTCTTGAGTTAACTCACAAAGGGATAATCTTTGAGTAAGTCATCAAATGCTGAGGGTTACAAATGAATGTCCACTCCGGGTTGTGTTTGGAGATCATGTGACATCGAGGTCGCAAAGTGCACAGAGAGGAGCTTTGTGTCCACTTCAAAGTTTCCCCAAGTGAAATGACCACGAGATACAAAAAAAAAGAAAACGGCATTCTTCTGACTCACTGACCAGAAATTGATTTAGGAAAGTGTCAACCAAATTTTTAGCATTCCTCCTCCTGACAGTCGCTATATGGAGAAAATCACTCTGACAAATTCTTCCATGTGATTCAACGGCTTCAAAGAGGCATTGTTCATTCTCACATCCTTTTTTCCCCGAAGCCTTTTTTACCGGCTCATCCTCGACAGGATGTCAACAATGAGGCGAGTGGCCCGAGCCCGACATGCATCACGGTTATGTCACAGTGTGTGTGTGTGTGTGTGTGTGTGGGCAGATGACGCCAACTCGTAAACCGTGCCCCTTGTAATCTCACACCTAAGGTCAGGGAGGAGCTGTGGTCAGCGCGGCTGTTTAATCACAGAGGGGTCCCGGCTTAGTGAGAGCACGGTGGGATGTGGGGTCTGCCGGTGGCTGCTTCTGTCAAAACAAGAGCTTTAAAAATGTGTTTTAAAACCATCGGGATAAAAGAGGGAGAAGCAGTGAAAACACCTCAGTTTTAATTTTTCACTTTAGATCTGGACCCGATGAAAGTCCGTCGATCACTAAACTTGTTGGAATTAATCCCTCGAGAATGTCTGGACAGTAATTTGTGGGAAACCAACCGATGGTTTGAGGCGTTTTTTAACTCAGAACCACAAGTGTCGACCTCATGGTGCCACCAGAGGAAAGAAATCACCAGAGTCAGGAGGTTGTGTCGTCTGGGGGACGTGAGTGAATGTGCAAATGGCGATCCATCAAATATAAGATCTACATTTTTCCATTCTACAGACACAAACCATTCTTTAACTTGCTATTATTAAACTTGATATAATAAGATTTTCTTTCTCCAACTGGAACGTGTCCAGGATGTTTGTCCTGATTAATCGCAATAAGAGCAGTGGAGTTTTTTTTTGGATTTCAGGAGTGAACTATGGGATTTTTGCTTGGCTGAACTTCTGCTGCTTGTCATTAGCTCTTGTTGCTATTCTCAGTTTAATCATATTGGATTCAGGCAATAATTGCAATGAGTGCAGCTTTTGTTTAGGAAAAGATCAATGCTGGATAAGGCTGAAACTTATAGTCGGTTAATCAAGGAGTCAATCGACAGGGAAATAATCATAAACATGCATAAGATATATAAAACTTAACATGTGTTTTGTTGAGTCATTTTCGAGTAAAACTTCTTAACATTTACTTATTCTAGGTTTTATATTGCTAGTCTTTGGAGTAGGTGAGAGTAAAGTGAATATTCAGAGCTCCTGGACTGTTGATGGGGCCAAACAATCAATCATCTAATAAATAAGGATTTGAATGCATCCAACTCTCCACAAGAGTAACAAACTGTGGATTAATAAAGTATTGAAATGCAAAACAGTGTCAGCCACCGTAGGAAAATGTGGTTCATCCATTTAAAAGCAACCAAAGGTTTGACTGGACGCCAGCATTAAAATACTTTTGGTCTTTCCATCTCCCTCAGTGAGTTGAACCGTCGCTCTGCCCCTCAGGCCCCCGGGAGCAGATCTGATGGTCCAGTGAAATTATCACTACAGACGTCAGACTTGACAAGTTGTGCAGCTCTGGCTGGAGCAGACGAGCAGCAGCCAGAAACTTCTTGGCTTGTTTCGTTGGGGTTTTTGACAACTGACGAGTCCGAGGCAAATTCAGCTATAGAGTTTTTTTTTGTATAAACTGCTGTCAAATCCATTTATACAGCATAATGCATGTGTGCATAATAATAATGCAAGAAGTAAGACGTTATTTATAGCAAGGCTGAGATCTCTCAGCCCAGAGGAGAAAATAAAATAAACAGGTTAGAACCACTGGAAAAGAGGCAGTTACAGTTTAAATTGCAGAAGACTAGTTGTTTTTGTTTCTTCCTTCATGGATAAAACAGGCTACGATTTAAATTGATCAAACTAATAATAAAAGATTATAGAGATGACTTCACTAATAAATTCATATTTCAATACACAGTACAGCATTAGAAGCTTGTTATCTTGTGTAGTATAAAGTTATAGTATGACACATTTCCACAGTATAAAGAGTTTACTTTTGTTAAGTCATTTTAGGTCTCATCCAATTTTCAAAAAGGTTTCTTCACATCTTAACAACTCAACAGCTTTAACACCTAATTTCTCTTTCCTCCTTTTCCTCTAATATCCCATCCCTCCTTTCATTGTTCAGTGGGAGAAGTAAGCTGGACTGGAAAGGAATTTATTTATTACACTGAGTGAAGAATAATCAGCTACAGGTGGAAAACACTAGTATATTTAAAACGTAAAGCAGGAAATAATGTGACCACAAATTTCAATTAATCAACTGTGCGTTAATAACATCTCACTGGATCCACTACAGTGACAGTGGGTGATTAACGTCTCATAACACCGGACTACAGCGGACGAGCATGTGTGTGTGCACGTGACCGAGAGGCTCACGGAGAGAAAGAGGGAGGGAACGATGAGGAGACGGAGAAAAAAAACAAAACAAGAAAAACGCAATTAGAGAAAGGGACGGCCGTTGATCAGTGCGACGGTGGATTAAAGTATTCGTTTCAATCACAGAGTCGTCCTGCGTCAGTGGGAGGGAGGCGGGCATTAGTCACAGGGACGGAGATGAAAGACAGGCATAACCAAAAAAAAGAATCATGGATCTTGGGAATTCCTGTCAGAGCCGTCTCTCATAAAACGTAAAAGTCCCTGATTTAGAGAAGACGACTGGAAAAAAACACATTCCAGAAAAGCAGGCCCCTCAGACAGACGCAAATCAAAAACTCTGAAAAACCGTGAAATTAACTAATTTATTTCTCATGCCGTTTCATAAATTGTACACCTGTGTATTAATCCTGAGAGAAAACGATTTTACTCATCATTTCACTGCGTTTTAAGTCGAGACAGGAAACTGAGGAGATGGAACAATAACAACAAACCATAAACGGAAAGATACGCACGTCTGAATGAATCTATTTCCTAATTTAATGAAGTTAGGAATGGTATAAAAAGATAATCTGATCCTGTTTGCAAAGGAGATCATAGGACACACTCCGAGATATCAGTCTCCTAAATATCCCTGATCGTCTTTATCAGAATCCATTAATTATTCCCACGGGAAACTGGCCCCTTGGTCCAGATCCGAATTTAATGTGTTATTTCTTGACCCAAAGTTTCATGGATAATCTGTACTGTGGTTATTACGTACCCCTGCTGACTCACAAACAAACAAACACAACCAACAAACCATCAAACCAACACAGGGGCAAAAACACAACCTCCCTGGCAGAGGCAATAATGAAAGTTAGCAGCTGTAACACTGAGTTTGAGAAAATTCTGCACGTTCGAAAAGGCAAGAAACAAACACAAAAACCTAATTTAATGTTTGTATTCATCAAAAACTTGAGGAAATATCACATTTGTGTTTATCAATAGATTTGAATCAGTGTGATCTCCCAACAGAAACACACAATGCTTCACGTCTTTCCATTTTCCATTTGATTAGTCTGCACAGACTCTCAGTGTTATCAGAAAGTTTCTGTGTCACAAAGCAAACAGATTTATCACAAAACATTGTAATAGAGACGTATCCAGCTCGGTCATAACTGCTCTCCAGTCCATTGCTTCTATTTTAAGCACTTGGTGTAAAGAGCAGGGAGCCAGTGATTTTTTTTTAGGGCGTTTCCAAATAAACCTTTGATTTGAGAAGCAAACGGTTGCTGTGTCCGGTTCGTTAGGGTTTAACATACTAAACTAATTAATCATAAACGTGTTTTAAGGTGTGACAATAACTTCCCATTAAATTAAATCAGCGCACCGCCTCCCATTCCCTTTCATATCCTGTATCTCTGCAGAGGAAACGTGTCAGTTTAAATACCAACGTTTAGTCATACAACTTGTCAAACCATCAGACATTCTTTTTTCTTTTGTCATTACTCACATCTTATTAATGTGTACGGGTTGATCATTGCTCTGCAGTCAAAACTAAATGTGTGATTTTGAAGCCGTTTTCAGACATAATCTCCAGAAAATGTGCAGAAGTTTGTCAGCAGGAGATCAATGCCAATCCCAGTGCAAAGATCACGTTTCAGTTTGAAGCTCATCAACACTGACGTCGGCCCTTATCCTCAAAAGCTGATGAATCAACATCATTAAATATTATATTTTTATCCATGAATTGAATATTTTATTGATTGTTTTTGAGGTGTGTGTCTCCATTCATCCCTGAACATTGGGCGGAAGGTGTGTAGAGTAAATCCAGTCACAGTCCCACTAAGTTTATGTCCAGGTGAGGGGACAGGTGCTAGATCTGGACTTTTTTTTTACTGAAATATCTTCAATCTTGTGTGATTTGATAAGTTGATGAGAGTAATCACACCTCACTCTTCCCTCAGTGTAGTGAGACGACTGAACGCACGGACCTTTGTGGCTGTGAGGTGACTCGTCCTGCTCCGTGTGGCCCGGCTGCCTCACAGGGTCTATTTCAAACATCGACAAGATGCCTTTGACACAATGTCATTACTCAGATTGGTGCACAGTGTCGGCTCTGTTCTTCAGTCATTCGCCTCATTATTCCTGCTCCTTCTGCCATGTGACAATTTCAAAGAAAGAAAAAATAAAGTCCCCCCCCAACTGAACTCCTGACCCAGCGTTACATAAGAAGGAGTTCGGTTCCTGACGTGTGAGAAATCAGGGTTAATGTGGCTCAAAGATTAAAAAACCAGAGTAAAGTCTAATTTCCCCAAAGCAAAAAGTTTGTTAATTTCTTCACAATCTTTCCCAGGACGTCCTGAGGGAAACAATAGTGCAGTGTTTCCTTGAGGTAACGAGATGAGGTAGAGGAGATGCAGAGAGAGGGATTTAAAAAAAATAACAAGGAGACAAAAAGAGGTGGAGACAGAAGGAGAGAGATGTGTGAAGGAATTCCCGAGAAATGTAGATCACAAGAATGTCTCGTTTAACTCGTGCCAACACTTCAGGTTATTTCCCACTGCAGGGAATCTAAAATATAAGGTGCGAGCAACTGAGGCCTCAAAATGCTTCAGAAGAGCTAAATGGAACTGTTTATTTATGTCATGTGCTGATTTAAAAATGGAAAGAGGAAGTCAGACATGTTTAAAAAGTGTTCACATCGTATAATTTTAAGAGTCGGAAACCCCCAGCATTTATTTTTATCTTAGGAACTAAAGTAAAACATGAATAACAGTAGAAGCTCTGTAGATATTAACTTCATGTAAATACATAAAGCTTGTGTTTGTGCCTTTTGAGCCACAGATCACATGAGCTGCCAACACAAATAAACAAGCAGCAGTTGAGCATGACTGCTTGTATTTGAAATGTTTAACTACTAACTTCGATTAGGTCCATATTGGAAAATGAACTTGTGTTTTCATCATTCATATTTCAAACAGCCATACATCAGTCCCCTAATTGTTTCTGTTGATGGATAAAGTCAGTTTATATTCACCTGACACTGAAAAAGTGTCATTCATTGTGAATATAAAAAACAGTTCCTGTGAGAGACGTCATCCTCCTGTACTACCAGTCCAGTCTTACTGTGATTACATAAAGATGCAGAATGCTGGTTCAGTTTTCAACACATCTGCA
Source organism: Pseudopleuronectes americanus (assembly GCA_038501795.1). Classification (NCBI taxonomy): domain Eukaryota; kingdom Metazoa; phylum Chordata; class Actinopteri; order Pleuronectiformes; family Pleuronectidae; genus Pseudopleuronectes; species Pseudopleuronectes americanus. Next base: position 24,526,452 of record CM076716.1, on the reverse strand, counting down.
CTAAATGTCTCCTGAAGTTCAGTTTCACAGAAGCAGTGGGAGAGGAGCTGATGTCCGACCGTCGTGAATCACTGTCATTCCTTCCACTCAGCCCACAGACTCAGAGCTGTGAGTCAACTGAACCGACACGGAGAGGAACAAGACCTGATTGTTGGGTCAAATATCCGACTGACCAGTGCACCCACTACAATGAGCTGGAAAAAGAACATGAGATGCAAGTTTGGAAAAAGACAAACGCACTCGGATTTAGGGCTAGAAATCGATTAATAGCCCCAAATCCACTGGTTCCAGTTTCTAAACTGTGAATTTGTTCTTGTTTCATTCATCTTTACGAGAGTAAACTGAATATGGGTTGAGTTTTTACATGCATTCAATGTAAAAACATTAAATTATACATATTCTGTGTATTTGGAGTCACAGATCTTCTAAAGCTGCATCGACAAAACCCAAACAAACTATGAGGCAGAAATTAACCTTGGCTGGCAAACAGTGAGTGACTAGACCGACTCGGCCACCAGGCACTCACCGTATCGATCCACAGCTATCACACACACACACACACACACTCACTCACACAGTTGCACACACTCACAAACACACACAGAGTCCGAGCCCACAGCTTGAATCTCTGCCAGCACAATGCAGCACTGCAGATACGGGTGTGGCCTCAACAAGAGCCTTTTTTTTTAAATCAATACTTTAATACTAAAAAAACACCTACATTTACACATGAACCTAAAAAGTTGAATTGATTATTTTAATTGATTAAAAATTAAATGATTATTGAAAGTGTTACAAAGGCGTCATTGCATCACCTGATATTTTTCTGCTTAGGAGACACCAACAAAAAAAAAGAAAGTACTAACAGATGATTGTGGGAAGAAAACAGATTTTTCTGGTAATTTCAGAACAACTCTGTGACTCTCTGGTATTAACGGGGTTTTACCGGCCGGGAACATCATTTACAAGCTCTCACAGTCTGATGATGTAATCGCTTCCACAGCCGAATCCCTCTTACATGCCCTGAGTCCACTTCCATGTCCTCTTCACTGAAAATGCTTGCTCTAATGGCTGGGTGGGGATAATGTCAGGTTCAAGTGCGGGGGCGGACTTCAGAAGCTGGGTGGGGGAGCGAGTCTGTCACATTTTTTACTGGTCACCGTGTTTGAGTTCTAGATGAAGAGCAAACATGGGAAATAAGATTTGGACCCTGATGTACACGGTGGAACAGTGGACTCTCTATAAGAGGAGTTTTTAAAGTCTCCAGCTCCATCGTGCATTTCGTCCACAGTCCAAACCCAATCTGGGCAGTGGCTGTTTTTTTCGTGCTACCATACATTAGACCTAAACTGCTGGGAAAACATGAGGTAAATATAGGCTGCGTTTAAAGTCTGTAAACCTGGCTACCACACCTCACTCATTAACACCACCTACTTCTCCATTTTACTCCAAGGTTTTAGGCCTTTTAAATCAATCCATCTATGACCTATGTCACTTATCCTTTGAGGTTTACAGGGGAGCTTGAGCCAATCACAGCTGACAATCTGCAAGAGGTTGGGTACACCCTGGATAGGTCACCAGTGTATCACAGGGGCCAGCACACTCAGAGAAATAATAATTCATGCTCATATTCACAAATACAGACAAATTAGAGTCTAAGAAAGAACATGCAAAGAGCCACCTGTCAGGTTAACACTCCGATAGATCGTCTCTAGTGTGATTGGACAGTGTGAACCACTGCACCACCTTTACATGAGATTATATCCTAAAACCATCATGGAGTCATCTGATTGGACCCAAACTCATTGTGCAGCACGACAACGACCCCAAAAACACAACCACAGTCACAAAGAAGCTTCTTCAGTCAGTGTAGCATCACATACAGAGACAAACTCCATCCACTGAATAATTGTGGCAAGAGGTTTGTTTTTAGACACTTACAACCTGCAGGTGAAAGGCCAAGTACCTTGAACTATGCACAATTGAAGAGGGACGGTTTTAAATGGGCTATATGCAGTACACACATTCACGTACAAACTACTGAAACATAACAACTGACAAATACTTTCACAGTTTGACATGTTTGTGTCCAAGGAAAGAACACATGGACGTGAACTCTCACTGAATCAAAGTTCAACTATGCACCTTCTGAAAAATCATAGAAAAATGCCAGTGCCAGTGTTAGAGCAGATTTGGTGGCTTTTCACTCGGCGCCCCTCTCAGATAGTGACGGAGGGGTTGACTGACCTGAGTCAATTTGCCTCCGTGTATAGGATGTGTTTGACAAGCGCTAAGTAAATGTGCTCAGCCATTAGGAAAACAGGCCTATCTTTTAGAGCAAACACTAATCCCACTCACTCCAGAAGCCTGTGTCAATACGCGATTTCTCAGCGCCAGCACGTTGCTTGGAAAAAATCCTGCTGCCGCTACAAATGTATTATCTCCCCTCTGGTGCTTGGACAGAAGGGAAAGTTTTATATGAGTCGCAGTAGTAGAGGAATTACTCAGACCAGCTAGTAAAGTAAAATGTGGTTAAAATCTTACTTCAGTAAAAACACTAGTATCATTTGTTAATGTATCCAAAGTATGAAAAGTAAAAGTAGTGGTTGTGCTTAAAAATGTCTGATGAGATGGATGATTTATCATATTTGATGCTATTAGACCGTTATTTTGTTTCATTGGTGTTTACAAAATGCTTGACCCTCTACTTGGGGAAAAATCTAGTAAACATGAGGGGATATCAGATGA
>CM076716.1:24492915-24517915 GCA_038501795.1 Pseudopleuronectes americanus | reverse complement strand
TTTTTTTGTATCGTCTTACTTTTGCTTTTACAATTTGCCAGGATGCCTTTTGTATTTTAAGTGAAGCACTTACTAATAAACTTGCCGGCTGCATAATTTGGAAAAAATGAACTACTTCTAAAATGTATTCTTGTGAGGGTGACAGCTCTATTTGACTTCTTGGGTTCAGTTTGTAAATATGTGCCTAAGCTTATAGAGCGAGTGTCTGTATCATTCTGTCCTAATGTTAAATATCACTACATCTACACATGTTCTATCAACAAATCCTGGTTGTGTACCCGACACTGTCAGGAATGTTTGAGCTGCTTGGTAATGGAGATCATCGATTTATTTAACTTTTCATCTAGGAAAATCTGAGAGGAAAAGAAAATGAGGCCAAAGAGTCCATTGTCTTCCGCTTGTCAGCCACAGCTCTTCCTGGGGGTATCTCGAGGCGTTCCCAGGTCAGACGAGATAAGTAGTCCCTCCAACGAGTTGTGGGTCTACTCTTGGAGTCTCCTCCCAGTTAGTGCATGGGGCCGGTAAACCAGTCCAAAGGGCGTCCTCAGTAGACCCCTGAACCACCTCAACTATCCCCTGTCTACGTGAAAGACTAGCGGATCTACTTCCAGCTCCGTATGGTGTCAGAACTCTTCACTCTTTAGCCTTTAGTCTGAAAGCAGCTGCCGGCCGTGTCGCAGAACAACATCCTGACATCAATGAGAGAGTTGAGTTGATGCTCGCGGTGACGCTCTTCATTAAGCCCTGTTAAGCCAAGTGGAGCTGCCAATTTAGCTGTTACATCTCAGTGGTATTATAAATAAGTTTACGAGTCACATTTGTTTCATATTTAATATTGCAAAATACTAATAAGAGAGCTTAAAATGAATGCTGTCATAAAACCACTTCGCAATCTAATTTTCTTTCTTCTATTTTGAATCATATGATCCTTCTCTACTCAACACACATATTTAGATACACACACTTTTCCTCTTGCAACACACAAGTACTGACCCTTGGGATTTATCAAATTGACTTAACAGTGGAATAGCTGTTAGCTCTGACAGTCACAGTTTAGAAAACAATGTACAAAGCTCTCTCTTGTTATGGCAAATACTGCACATGGACCCAGTGCCAAATATAAACTCCTGTTGACCTCTAACGTCAGCTGACAGATCAATCTCTATGTGTGTGTGTGTGTGTGTGTGTGCATGTGTGTGTGTTGTACACCACCGCATGTGTATTGTGACCTCTCATGTCATTAGCCACCACCCAGGTCATGTTAGTAAAGCCTCGTCCAGCCGTGTTGGAGCAAAGTCGGAACAGGTGGTCTTATCAGCAACACGCCCATATGTAGGCCACATGTCAGGCATTAGCAGGCCGGCGCTAGGCTAACGCCGAGCTATATGCAGAGCAGAGGCGAGACGACATGCCGAGGCGAGGGGAGTGACTTAGCACCGTCACCACACTGACGCCTGGCCATGTGGGTCAGGCCAGAAAGGAGGTCAATCCAATTAGTTAGATCGGAGAGACATAAACATCAGGACTCGGTCCAATCCCGTGCCAATCCCATAATATCCCATCCCTGCAGGTTCCCCGTCTGACGATACAGACACAGATGTGTTATTTTGCATTAAAGTATCACACAAACACATTGGTTTTTATCTCTTAAGACTCAAATATTATGGTTTACAGTGGGTGGAATTAAGTGGTTAATTATTTAATCCAGAAAGCTGGGCTGCTCCACTGTTTGACCTCACAAGAGACTGTAAATAAAGATGGACGACTTCTTCCCGAAGAGTTCACGATATCATGTGTATGGTGCCGCCATTCTGTGCTTTTACCGACATATGGAGCCAGAGTCTGCACCTTAACACCGGGGGATGGAGCCGCTAACAAGGTCCCACAAAAATGTATTTGACATGGATTTAGATTTCTAGTTTGAGGGAGGATGCAGGGTTTATGACCTGTACTGCAACCAGCCACCAGATGACGATCAACATGATTTGGCTTCACTTTTGTGGAGCTGTCATGTCGTCCATCTTTATTTACAGGCTAAAATCACATCACACAAGACCTGAAGCCAAATATACTTTCAAATTCGTGGTCCAATCCCAGCCACGCTTGTTGGTTGGGGCTCAGGTCGGGTCTCTACACTCTGGTGTCTTACAGCAGCTTGTAATGAGTTATCAAGCAGAGTCAATGTCCCCAAAGAGACTGGGGAAACGACTCTTTATTGTGTACAACATTAAGAAGGATTCCTCTGAACATGATCCTTCAGAACCTTCTGTCAGTTATGCTCCTCCAATGATTTAAAGCTGAGGTCAGCGTTTTCCCGTGCAGAACAGGCGATGTCTGTGAGACGGTGGCTGTTCTGTTCAGAGCTTGATGATAGAAGGGAAATATATGTGAACACTCACTAAAGCAACCACAGCTCCTCCTCAGAGCCATTGTTCTGGACAGTTAATGGCTCATTCATGTTACCACAGGCACTCTCTCCCAGAGCATTTATTCTTAGCGAGCGGCACTTATCTTCTGACTCGGAACGAGGCCGGAGCAGATAGACGCACTGGGACTGTAGTTATGGGCCAACAGAGGAAGAGAGAGAGAGGAAGATGATAATGGCACCTGATAGCGCTTTACATTTCCTGGAGTGATAACATATCAGATGAGGAACAGTCAAGTCTCATCTTTGGTAAAGCTGTCGCGAGCCAGAAGAGACGACCGACATTAAATCCAACATTCCTCGACCTTGGCACCAAACAGATCGAAACACTAACCACCGGAAAAAATTGTACAGTAGGCCGCTTGTGTCCGGCCCCGGGACGATCTTTTCTCCGTGAGCGACACATCCCTGGTGTTTTCTGCTCCCTTCCAGATGTGTGCACTTCTCACACTCGGTTTTATTACACCACATCTGGACGAATAAGGGAACTCACAAGTTGACCACAAACCCCCACACACACGCCACATGAGGGCCTTTCAGTAGAGAGGTCACCTGCAAGGATTTAAGTCAAGTAAGGAGCGTTTATGTAACAGACTTATTGATACTCAAAATCATGAGGCTGGAAAATCTGCAGTAGGAATGAACTGTACATTCCGTTTTTGGGGGGGGGGAAGAGAGTTCACATTTTAACTGGTGTCTTTGTTATCACCCTCAGGTTTTAAGGGGAAATGTCACAAACGTAACTTTTTCTTCAGATTATTCATAAAAAATTGAGGCTGCAGAGGGAAAAATATTTTCAAAGTGCATTAAAAAATACTTTCTGGGCTGTTTTTTTCAATCCTCTCTTTTTCAGTTGTTTCCATTCCTGCAGCAGGAGAGTGGAGGGGAGGGAGGGAGGGAGGTGAACGTGACTGAGCTTCCACCAAGTGGTTTTTAAAACAAGTCCGGAAACATCCGCTCCTCCGCAAAAATCGGACGTGGTTTTCTAACGAGGGACGAGACAGCTGCAGACCGAGCTGAGCAGAGAACACTAAACAGAATTTAGCTGTTTTTACCATTTACAGGAAATTCTTGAAGGGGAACTAATATGTTTTTCCTCATTTTCTGTTATATATATCTATGTTACCATATCAAACCAGTTTCATATGATGAGGAAACCATATGTCAAATTAATCCCTGTGATATAAAACCCGGTCTGAATACTTTGTTGCCGAAGTTGTTCTTGTATCTCTGTGCCGAGCTGACACCTGTTTTATTCATAACAACTTGTTCTCCCAAAACTGTAACTATGTTAATATGAGCAGCACTAAAGGTATTTAAATGTCCTCCAGCAAACAAACAGCCAGTGGTGCAGGTTGAGATTTGACAAAAGCAGAACAACATTACTTTGTTTACCTTTTGTGTTTCCTGACAGCTCCTGTAATCTGGCGTCTACACAAGTACATGTCAACACAAGCAAGGTGCACAAATAGATTTGACAAGTTATCATTAAACCCATTAAAGCTATTCATATCATTAGATTAAATACAATTTCCCAAAGCCACAACGGACGTAGCCTATTTTAAAGTCCTCTTTCACCCAACACTCAAAAGGATCCAGGTCACGATCCCAGGCGACAAAACACCAGCATATATTTCCTAATTTAAGAAGCCGGAATGATCTAGTTCTCTCTCAAGACTTTTCAAAAGAAGGTATTAATAACACAGATGTGTGTGTTGGCTTCAGCGCACGTGAGACGGAATAAAGCCTCTTCTGTCCATCTCACGTCTGAAAGAGACTCTGGTGCAGGTGTTAGCGGGGCAGTAGGGCAGCTGCTCAAGTCGGACACTGTGTGTATGTGTGTGTGTGTGTGTGTCTGTGTGAGTGTGCATTAGTGAGTGTGTGCGATGCCGACGAGGCACCTGCAGACTTCAGCAGATCCCGGCACAAGTAAAGAGCCTGTGAGGAGACATCTGCTGCTGAAAGTGAATCGAGATGAGACGGAGCCGCTGAAGCTACAGATCCGGTCTGAAAGGATGAGCCATAACAAAAATCTATTGATAGAATAGATCTGCACACGTGTAAGGCTGCAACTATTGATTATTTTCTATACTAATCCAACTGAAGTTTTTCTTTTCATTAAACAAGTAAAAATCTTCTTGTTTTGTGCAATAAAAATATATTTTGGTGCACAAGGAGATCTCATGTGAGAGGCTGTTTACAGTTTTCACAAATATGTGACTGAAAATAAATAAAGCTTTAATAAACGGTCTGTGATGGGAGATCTGTTGAATCAGATCAACTGATAATCTAAATATTTGCCGATTGATTTTTTGGGTATTTGGACAAACTGACAGTGACAGATTAAGTTTACCTTTACTTAACCTCAACACAATCTAACACAGAGTGACATTTGTTTGGAAAAATTACAATAACCTCAGTTTATTATTTCTGTATTTGGCATTAAATATGAATCAAATCAGTAGATGAAAATACTGTAAATGAGGCAGAGTAATCGGTTTGAGCTATATTTTAGTAGAACAATCTCAAATAATAAAAATCCATATATGATTTAATTTTGACCTGATACACAACATAATATCAAAAACCTCTGTCCCTGTTGCAACAGATGAGACTCCATCAAATCTGTCCGTGACCTCTGACCTCAAGCTGCTGCAGCCGGAGTAACAAGTGACACTTTATCAGCAGCATCCTCTCGCTTGATAGTTTTTTTTTATTTTGCACAGCTGGGTGGACAAAGCAGGAACAGAATGTACTCCTGTTTCCCAGCCAGTGGTACCAGGCCTCATGTATACAGTTTCAGAGGAAAATAGGAGCTTGGCACTAGGGTGGCCAGATAAACAAGCAGTGAAGAGCAGCAGCTGGAGCCGCTGAGATTCTTCATCCTTCAGCTGCGGCGAAATTCCATTAGCTGTAACACCGAGGTTATAGTTTATATCAGACGAAATTGAACTCAATCAACTGAGGCTTTTTCCAGAGTAACACCTGCTTTAAAGAGTATAAATGCTGTTATTTTACTTTGGCAACAACTCACTGAAGTTGTGTTTCCATTAGTCTGGAATAAACATTTAAGAGTTCTTGTCCCTTTGCCCGATCTTCTGAAATAATCTTAAAACTGGGCATACATGGTCCGATTTGAGGCCGATTTCAATCCGAATTTCAGTTTTCGTACAGTAATATGAATTTCCGACATTATCGGACTCAAATTCTGCCTCTGGGTGTGAAACCAGGGCCTGGCGAACACAACGCATCATAAGAACGGATGCCAGGAAGGTTGAGATGTTTGACGTTTCCTCCTCCTCTCATCCGGGCCGACATACCAAAGACAAATACCTCTCCTTCTTCTTCTTCTCCACGTTTCAACACTCCGACTAACACGCATGATCGAGACGACATATTTCTCCCTCGTTAGAAATGCAAAAGCAAAACAAACAGACTTGTTCTAAATTCTTTGAAAACAGCCGGACCGGTCCGACGGGTACGTACGGGGTGAGAGCGTGCTCGGGTCGGACGCTGTGGGCACTTTATCGTGACCTTTCCAGTGCAGATGATTAACTCGCACAGTGGGAGTCGGAATTTAACAACACTTCTGTAATCGCAGTGTATGCCCGGCTTAGGCAAACAACTCTAAACATATGGCGTAACATTACATAATCCTCATACCAGGGATGCTCGAACGCCAGCCTGACTATTCTTCCGCTACTCTGCACAAACAATGCTGTAGTAAATGGCATGTGGAAGTTACTCCACAAGTTTTATGTCTTTACTTCAACTACAATCCATCGCAGTACAGAGAACCTGGCACCTTGCATGTTACTCAACTCAGGGAATGGTCCGCATTACTCTCTTTACCCGGGTTTCACCTCAATAAAACAAACAGCCCTGTAACTATATCCTCAACCAAGGGGGCCGCTGCTCATGAATGGCGCTCAATCATTTCCCCCCCCCCTTCTCTCTCTCTCTCTCTCTCATCCCGTCCCTTCTTTCCTCCGCTGCCCCAGCCTGAGGAAAACAACACTTTCCGGGCACAGTAAATCTCGCTTGACCCCGCCCAGTCGGGGGAGATCACGTAATACACACTAATCCTACTCAGAATTAGTGGGGGCTCAAGAGAGATGGTATTAAATGTGCGAGTGTGTGTGTGCGCATTTCTGTGTGCGAGTGAGCGAGCGTATCGAGGAAGAAGGGAAGGAGAAGCCGAGAGGTGAAACTGCTGACCTGGGCTGACTCACGCTGGGTCTGTTTCTGTTGGCCGGGAACACGAAGGAGCACAACAGGAGCTCTTGGAGCTCACCGGGCCGAATGGGCCTGCAGGTCACTGACATGCTCAAATGAAGGATATGTGTAGGGAAGTCACCAACTAGTGGGCGAGACAGATACACGTTAAAAACTTACTAAAGGACAAAGCCGCAACTGTTTTAGCAAACATGTGCGAAAAAAGGTTTGTTGGAATCATTGTTTATTTTGGTTGGTGGTGTGGTTAGCAGTGGTTAGCAGAGTTAAGGTGTGGTTAGCAGTGGTTAGCTATCGCAAGAAAGCTGCAAAAGGCCTCTGGATTTGAACCTGACGAGTGTCAAGGGCTTTTCTGTGAGTTTTAACGCATATTCTTGCTTCCTCCTCACCTGAAGACATGCATCTTAGGTTATTAGAGATGATACATTCTAAAGTGTGAGTGTGTCTCTATATGTGGGTCCAATGGAGACTTGTCCTGGGTGCATCCCACTTCTCACCCATCTTCAACTGGGATTGGCTCCAGCCCTCTTCTCAACCATCCAATGATAAGTGGTACAGACGATGGAAAATATATGTTTACTTGTTCTCATTAGGCAAATTCCCTTTTAACTGCAAAAGTAGAATACATTTTGAATGAATTCCACTAAAATCAGCATAAGAATATGATAATTATTTTTTGTTTACATTCACTGCCTTTGATAGAGTTGCCATCATCAGCCCTGTGGCAGAGGTGTGTGCTCTCCGGGCGCCATTTGAGTGCTTTATGAAACGGTTGTATTCAAACTGTCATTTCACAAATACTGATTAATGTCACAATGATAATGGATGTTATTAACCTTTCTAAATTTAGACGTTTATCATAAATCACTGCTAAAGTGCAATGATCGCAAGCATCCAAGTCCTTGTCCTTACACGCTTCTGTCAATAAAAAGTATATTAATGTGTTTGTGTGCGTGTTCACATTAAAGTGGTTGCAGCAGCACCTTTAGCCCAGGGGCCTTGAAATTCTCCTGAAACACTCGCACACACCAACACACACACCATTAGCTCTGCTCCTGCACTAATGCCCTGTGACACCTTCCCGGTCCCGGAAAGCAGATCCTGATGACGCTCTGTCAGTGAGCAGCGTGGGGTAACCTCACACTCTCCACCCAGGGGAGAGCAGAAGACAGCTGAGCTCATTTTAAGCCGTCCCTTCGCTCACATGTAAAAACAAATGACCGTGCTTCCTGTGAGAAGTCTTTGTTTTCATCAGTGTCAACAGTGACGCTGAACCACGACTGTTTCACCTACACATTCGTTTTCGGACGCTGATCTGGGTTAAGTAAAGTAAAGTAGCCCAGACTTTCCTCTCACCAGCAACATTTCCAGCTCTTCCTGGGGGATCGTGAGGCGTTCCCAGGTCAGATGAGACATAATCTCTTCAGTGTGTTCTGGGTCCACCTCGGGGCCTCCTACCAGCAGGGAGAACAATACTGGTTCCTTTCTAAAACAACAGTATTGACTTGTATTTCATAAAAATAACTTATAACTAATATTAGAGTTAAAAAAGTTAAAATATCAAGCCTCAGTTTCATTTCTTTGTCATAAGGGTAACAAAAACCCTAAGATCAGTATCGGCTGCCAAAAATCCCTATCGGCATGTTTTTGAATATGTCATAAGAAGCTAAAAACAAAAGGAAATTTATTTTGTTGTAAAGACACTGATTCTTGCACTTAACAATAATTACTGATGAGCTCTGTGGGACAAACACACAGCAAACAGGCTGTAACTGTAATGCCGATTCCGTCATAGCTGCCTGTCGATCATTGCCTTGCAGCCAGTGTCGGTCTTCCTCCTCTGTGTGCAGGTTTATGCTGGAGGCTGCTTTGAGTAAATGGTTCCAACAATAGAAGCATTTGTAGTATTTCACGTATGCTTGTGTCCATCTTCCCTCTGCAGGCTCAGTTCAACTCCAGAGTTGTTGACGGTTAAGCAAATAAAATCCTTCCAATCCTTCCATTCCGCTTCAAACTCTTTAAAGGTAAATTAACAATATTTATAGAGCGCTGTGTATTAACAGCACTGTGAAATGTCCTCATGGTTTTACATTTTCCATCTCATTCAAGCGAGTTCTATTAATTAAAGTACTTTAGCGACGGGGCTTGTCAGGATCTTAACACCTCTCTGCAGCTGATGGCTGGTTTCCAAAAACCAAGACCTCCTGTAAGTGATATCCTATATCAAGAGTTTAAAAAAAAGAAAAGGCATGCTTTCTATATGTTTGAGGCCTCCGGCTAAGTTCACCTTTCGAGTTGCGACTGAAAGTCAGGAGAAAAAAAACCTGTCTGCCTGCTTTCCGAAGAGCTTGTAACTTGAGCGTGATGGTTCAATCGCATCCAGGCCTAAAAGTGTGGAAGAACCAGGAATTTTGCTATGCTAATGCAAGTTACTTCTTTTAAGCAAGGCAGTAAAGGCAGTATTCTTGCAACCACGTCTATCAAGGTCGGTATGCTTACCACCGTTGGAGTGCAATATAAGGAGAAGCTCCAGTAGGTTGTATCAGAGAAGAAACATGCCAACTATATATCCGTTCACGTTTGAGGACTTGTTAATTCTACTATCATGTCAAAATCGTTTTGCATCATTACCCATAATGCAACTTAATTCATCAGATGTGGGTGCATCAAGCCTGTAATGTGTCCTTGAGGTATTAGGCTCAAGCAGAGATGAGAGAAGGCTTCAGAGGTCTTCTCCGATCGTTAACTTGTTTTCTAGACTTGTCCTATTCAGACACATTCAACAATAACTCAAGTGATATAACTTGAGGACATTTAACAGACTTTGTTCAGCTTTCAGCTTCTAAAGGGTTTAAACATTTGTAGCAGGACTCCCCAAGGAAAGAAGACTGGTGTGTGAAATCACTGAAGCTCCCCTTTCAGCCTACTGAGGCACAGCTCCTAAAATCAATGGCCTGTGTCAGAGGTCAAGTTCAAGCTCAAAGCTCTAACATCAAGTTGGAGGAACATTGATTCCAGTAGAGGTCAACACTCAAACTTCTGGTCAATGCTAAAAATCAGCTACACATGATAAAACAAACAAAAAAACATCCTAAGAGAATATGAGTGATGACAAACATCATTCTCCCTTTTCCTGCCGGTCTACTTTCCTGAATAAAGAGCTTTAAAAGTTACGAAGTATTGCATGAGGTAATGTTGGCTGCCGGCCTTCCCCTCCTCTCCTCTCTATCTCGCTCTGCAGTAGCACCACAGCTTTACTCTTGGCATCAATCACCGGCGGGCAGATACGCAATCTCGCTGTGCAAACAATTAAAGGCTGCTCCTCTGCACTCAGAACTACTCACTCGTGTTGGTGTGTTTAGGATTAACCCGATATGCTTACACATTAACCCTGGAGACACATCGCTGAATGGCATTCCTGAGTTCCGTGTTTGCTGAACCGAGGGCAATAAAACGCAGTGTAAAGCTACTTGTTGGGCAGATTGTTGCCGTGCTGATTACCTTTGAACTTGGCTTCTCGGCAAAGGTTCTCAACTTGACATTGATTCCAAGAAACCAGAACGATTTACATGTTGGCCTGTAAATGCCATCAGTTATAACATACTCCAACGAAAGGTCTGAACGCACCCAAATGCGTCCTGAGATCCGATCCCTCAGACCACAGTCGGTCTAGGATGCATGAGGCCACATTGTTTTTGCTGTATGAATGGAAATGTGTCCTGGGCCACATATGACAGACTGGGCGACTCAGCGGACGTCTTCTGATCCACGACAGTAAAACCTAGAATTTTAGCTTTTCTCAGCATCTTTACAAGGGGTGGATCCAGGGGGCAATGACCCCAACTGAAATCTGATTGGCCCCTGAAATGCCCCTGTCCTGTCAGTAAGCTTTCATGGATCTTGGACTTTTAAGTGGCCCCTCTTTGTGAACTGTGGCTCCTTTATGGCCCCTGACTTATTTATGTTCTCGATCCACCACTGGTCTGTACTTTAATTTGTTTCCAGCGATCCCACAATATCAACCTTTACCAAATAATGATTTGGGTCAAATCTGAATCAATATTAGATCTGTGTGCGTCTCCTTGATTCATTCGGCCTCTCTTGACTCGGCTCTCTCTTACACAAACACTCACACACAAACATGTTGACAACAGACACATTTCTATTCTCAGACAATACCATTTGGGGTTCTTGCATAATTCAGGAAGCATTTTAACAAACACACTAAACACCAAGTGTGACAAGAGCCTGTGTAGATGAAAAATGCCAAAAAGGCATGTATGCATTGCAGGGAGCACTGCCCAATTCTTAGTATGTGACTCACGTGTAAACATCTGTCAGGTGACGCGACAGTGCGCGAAACACTCCCTACTATAACACTCTCAACAATACACAACCTGTATTTGCCTTCCTGACTTGCACCATTGTCCATACAGTTGAACGGTGTTATGTCAGAAGTCAGTTTGAAAAACAATGCGCGGTTGTAAACTTGTCAGAGACTCTCGACCGGCCTGGGTTCATGTGACAGGTCCCTGAAGAAGAAAAGAATATGAGTGGAATGTCTTGAGTGATATGAAAACAACCAGTTTCCGTCACAACCTTCAGCTGGGCCTCCACAGTGTCTGCCTTCAGACAATCTTTCCACTGTGCTGGAAAAATGGTCGCGATCACAAAAAAAAACAAGAATCTGCAACTGCAGCCACTGATAATCGCAAATAGAGAGCTCCTCTGTGCACTGCGTAATCCCCACACAGCTGGACTGAGGGTGCAGTAAACCTCTGAATGGGGGCAGACACAACTCAGGGCAGAGCATAGGGACCGTCGTGGCTCAGCAGAGTTGTGTAACTAATCATAGAAGCCACACAGAAGCAGGAATAAACACATTAATACACGCAAACTGTAGAAACTATGAATGCAAAGACAAAAAAAACTAAATGAACAAACCAGTAAACACATATTGGTGAAACTTGAATGTCTATTGATGTCATCTTTCCAAGGTTTCGCTGAACAAAACTCGATTCAAGCATGAGATCATCTGCACACACATCAGCCAACTCCAAACTTAAAACTGTGCCAAACCAGTTTTCCGTGGAAATCAGTTACAACCACATGCTCCAGATCAAATCGAGATCAACTAATATGCAAAGTGCAATATTCTGCAGTAATCTGTCTTTTTTGTTTTTCTTTTCAAGTCTCAAGTCAACAAAGTCTCCTGGAAGTCAAGTCTCTTTTTTTGAACGTATGTGTGACTTGAGGCCAAGTCCACCAAACTCTCCTGCAAAGTTCCATTATCACACATACACAAACAATACATTTGAATTGAAACCGAGATTTGTTTCCTTACCTCGAGTACTGGTCCTGCCCCTAAGATTATCTGCTCCACTCCACTGGCAAAACCCTTCTGGCTGAGCGCAGTCAGGTGATGAATAAGGAAGTTTGTGCTCTGAGTCTTTCCAGAGCCGCTCTCCCCAGATATAACAATGCACTGATTCCTCTGTCTCTGCAGCATGGTGTGGTACGCCACGTCCGCCACGGCATAAATATGTGGCTCCAGATGTCCCAGACTGTGGTTGTCGTACATCTTCACGTACTTGGGGTTGTAGATGGGCAGGAACTTGAAGGGGTTAATGACGATGAGGATGCTTCCAACGTAGGTGTAGATTCTCTCCTGTCGGTAACGCGAGCGCAGGTTGTCCAGCAGCGAGCGCTCGTTGAGCTCCGGCAGGCGGCACAGATCTGCGTGGTTACCTTGGGACTCAGGCTGGGGCAGCAGTCCACGCTCCACCATACGCCTGCGCTCCTCTGTGACCTGCAGCCACATCTGGAGGCTGCCGCCATAGTGGATTGAACCATCCAGGTTTTTCTGTCTGAGCAGGAAGCGGTAGTCATCACCGCCGGAGAGTGAGCGGTGCTCTAACGCCACACGGGGCCAGAGCAGCATCCGCTGCACAGGACAGTCGCTGGGGTTCAGAATCCATTCTTCCCCACCAAACTCCTTCACCTCGGCTAGAACATAACACTTGGTACGGTCGAGCTGGAGGCGTCCGATGACATGTTCGATGGCATCGGCTGCTGTGGTGGTCTTGCGGGCACTGATCGGGCAGTAGATGGTGCCCTCGGCCAGGGCGCCCGGGTAGATGCGCACAGTGAAATCCGAGTTCTCAAAGCGCTGCCTCCGGCCCAGGGTGCCCAGGGTGCCCACGCCACCAACGCCATCACGAGCACTCATGGCGGAGCAGGAGTTCCCATGAGCAGCAGCCCTGCACTTGCACGTCCTTCACTGGGCTGGAAGGGGCCAACACGATCAAGACATCACCACTGCAAAAAGAGAAAGACGACAAAAGTAAGGAACTGAATCTTCCAACACCTCCTCAACTGATCTGAGGTCGAGCATTAGATTACAACACAGCTGCAATCTGGCAGATTACGAAATATGTCAGATTACTTCAAAAAGGGGCTCATATGCTATTATGTAATCGAGTAAAGGGCCCAAATATTTTTGGGCTTGAACCCGACATGCATACTCAGAGGATGAAGGATAAGTCATGAGGATCTACAGGATTACCATTAACACACATACACAACTCCTAAGCACACACACACACACACACACTCTCACACTCTCTCACAATGCCCTGACCCGCAGCTGCCATCCTCTTCAGTGGACACACAATCAAGCCTTTCACTCACTTTAATACACAGCGTTGTGACATCATGGGGTGAGTGGAGGCCACGGAAACTGAGAGACACTTTATTGACTGAGCTACTGACGAGAACTCTCTGCTGCTGATGAGGATGATCTCTGATTCCTTCACTTTCAATAGCATCTGGACTCTTCTCTAACATTTAGACCCGACACATCACAGTTCATCTCAATGCAGCAACAAAAATCAGCTTTTTTTTGGCCCTAGCTGAAACGATACTGGCTCCTGAAGTGTCCAAACTAGTTACGAACTAACAACACCAACAATAAATGTGAAAATTTGTCAAGATTTTTACTTTTCATAAGCTTTTTGAAGTTCTCAACTTGCTTCAACAAGGGGAAATTGTGCAATGCATGGACATGTGCATGGATCTTGGATGTATATTTGGCTCCTTTGTGTTAACTGGGATCCCTTTATGGCCCCTGATTTAGAAAAAACCTAGATCCTCCCCTGTGCTTAACTTACAAGCATAACACAAGGTTAGGCAACAGGACAAAAGTTGTTCTTTACTTGTTGTTCTAAAGCCTTTAAGTCCTTTAAATGCCTTTACTGACATTACACAATTTACAACAAAACGAAGTGTCCCGGTGATAGAATTATCAATCAATCAAATTGTATTTGTATAGCCAATATTTATTTAAGTCACAATTTGTCTCGTAGGACTTAACAAGAATAAGAAAACGTATTAACAGGGGAGAACGGGAGTTAAAAGCTTTTAAACTAAAATATGTATCCTTGGCTTGTCTCTAAAAAGCTGCAGCATTGGAGGAGCAGGTTGTTAGACATGTAGAAGACACTAAGGACTCAGGCCATGAGTGAACCAAGCCCCATTCTGCATTAAGAGGACGATGACCTGTGTCAGATTTAACGATTTCACTGCTAATGAGGAAGGACTAAGATACTTTTTGGGGGTTTCTATCAACAGAGAAGTCACAGCATAGATAAAGCATACATTGCAATAGCCGATGCATTCGTCCTTCTGCATAACCCAGAAAGCATTGCAGCCTTGTGTATCATTAGTCTGCAATGTTTGGTGCATTCCAGGAATCATTATGCGACGTGCTGCACTTTGTCTTCATTCTGTTCCCACTTTGCTTCAGCGCGTTTCATCGACATCAGATACAGATTTTCAAAGCGCACGGGAATGGGCTTCCACTTGTTGCCATCAGATGTGGCTTTCTCACACAGGTCCAGAAAGGACTGCAGCACCGTGGGATTGACGCAGCAACAATTAATCAAGTGTTACGGCTGCTCTATAGGAAGCTAGATACTAATATTGTTAGTAGTTATACAATTGCAACTGCTACGAAGGTCTAACGTTGTTATTAGTCACATTCTGATTCTAAATATTGATGATTATTTCCTAAAATGTATCATTATCTCCACCAAGGATATGCAGGATTATTTTCCTTCCACTTTCATCAACATTGCGAGGCCTTTTTCAACATTTTCATTAATTTCTTAGAGAATATTTCATGGATCCTGATGGAAAAAAGGGTAAATAATGTAAAGGGAACTGATATTTATGAGTGTGGTGCAGTCCCAAATAACAATTCAAATCTTGTGGATTTCAAAATGGTTTTACAGGAGACTGTTGGGCCTTGGCAGAGCAATGCACCTTGCTGAGTGCCACTCTAGTTCAGTCAATGTAATAAATACCTGTTGTATGTATTGTTTTGCTGCACAGGAATTTATAACTTTTTTTACTATCACGTATGACAATGAAAAAGATTAAATGTTTGAGAAGCTGCAATTGGGAAATGTTTGACATTTTCACCAAACAAATGAATGACAACAATTATGAAAATGGTTTAGATTTCTATCAATTAACTGATTAATAACTTTGACTATATGTTGCAGCTCAAATCAATATCATAATAACTTCAGTATGTTATGTGTGAACCAGCATAAATTAGATAAAAGGCTTAGAGACCAAAAACTGCAGGTATGAACTGGCAGTCATGAATATATTCGAGGCCACTGTGATTATACCGTGAGTGTCTGTGTCTGTCTGTGTGTGTTGAGCACTGGGTTAGGGCCTGACGCCTGGAACAGATGGTCAGCTCGCTGCTTAAAGGATAGGGAGGGGAGGGGGGGGTGGACAGCGCAGGAACATGCAGGCAAGCTCTCTGTTTACAATCACACGGGGACAATCGAGCCACGCTCATCTGCTCCAGGAAAAACCATGACATTTCTCAGCAATCCCAGCACGTCTCCCAGTAGTATCTATCTCTGTTACCATCTCACTTCAGTCAGATTTACAAGACGAGTGCTTTAACCACAGCCGGGAGTGGTGCAAGGTGACGTGAGGGAAATCCTGCTCAGGCTGGGGGAGGGGATGATGGAGGTAAAGGTAGATGAACTGGGACAGATGCATTAGTGATCCATAATTAATTAAATGCAAACAAATATTACAGTGAGAGCTTTTAACAACTGAAAGCTGACTTCAAAAACAAGGATGAGTTCACACCAGTAATTATTTGAATACTATTATACATTTTTAATTAAATAAAATGGCTGCTCCAGCTCATTCATCCAGTTATTAGTCAGCAATTCGTCATACAAACGTTTGAAGAGAGGGGAAGCCGACTCCTTTAGATCCTGGAGCTTTTTATTACTCTTATATCTTCTTAAACGTTATCAGAAAGAAATTGACTATCTTTATAGACTATGAATCCTACAAGCAGAGATAACAATTCCTCTTTTTTATTACGTCACATCCGTATATATGGTAGAAAAGGGCAGGTAACACTTTTTAATGATCCCTTTTCCTGGTTCTCTTATATATCTGGGTTAGGATAATGATTGATCGACAAGGAAGCAGATTTCCTTCTAGAATCT
This sequence comes from Pseudopleuronectes americanus, assembly GCA_038501795.1. Lineage (NCBI taxonomy): Eukaryota > Metazoa > Chordata > Actinopteri > Pleuronectiformes > Pleuronectidae > Pseudopleuronectes > Pseudopleuronectes americanus. The sequence continues at coordinate 24,501,712 of CM076716.1, read as the reverse complement.
GCACTTTTTAACGTCTTCAGTGAACTTTGCCGTGATGTCATTGTTACTATTTATAACCACAGGTGAGCCCATATCAGGGCTCGGGATCAAGGTGCTACACGTGGTGCAGTTATCTCAAGTGTGTGATACACATACGCATTCTGTGTGATACTGTGACAAAAAGTATTGTCTCAGTGACTTGAAACTTTACATTCACTTGCATTGATTTCCTGGAGACTTATACTAACCCTAACCATGTCTGCATTGTTACTTTAAGAAAACAAGCGACAGAGCAGCAGGAGAAAACCTAGGGCGGCCTCGTTTCTCTGTTCTCCTGAAACGACTGAACCAGGAACAGATCTGGTTGCATCACCTGAATGGGCAGCGAGGAAGAATAACAGTCGGGTAATGTGACCTGGAATCGGACTGTTCCCAAGACACAGTCGATCAGTCAGTGACAAAACATCAACAAATAGTAAAACTCAAATTCACATAAGTTCTGGGTACTTTTTAAACTATTCAACTTTGGGCAGGATCTGTCTAAAATGTCAGATTGATGTCGTAACCGATCTGAAAACCAAAGATTCAGAAGAAACTATGTCCAAACTATTTGCGTTCTTTGTGTAATGTGAACATTGTCAGGGAGACGCTTGTGTCCAGGTTCCCTCTGACAGGAAACCAAGCCGAGGTCCAAGCATGTGAGTCACACTCGTCAATGGCTGCCATTGTTGCAGAGAAGTGAAGGATCAAGTTTGGTAAGCTTTCTACGATGTGAAGTCATCTTTCTATGTATGTGTGTGAGTGTGTTAGAGTGTGTGTGTGTGTGTGTGTGTGTGTGTGTGTGTGTGTGTGTGTGTGTGTGTGTGTGTGTGTGTGTGTGTGTGTGTGTGTGTGTGTGTGTGTGTGTGTGTGTGTGTGTGTGTGTGTGTGGTGTGTGTGTGTGTGTGTGTGTGTGTGTGTGTGTGTGTGTGTGTGTGTGTGTGTGTGTGTGTGTGTGTGTGTGTGTGTGTGTGTGTGTGTGTGTGTGTGTGTGTGTGTGTGTGTGTGTGTGTGTGTGTGTGTGTGTGTGGTGTGTGTGTGTGTGTGTGTGTGTGTGTGTGTGTGTGTGTGTGTGTGTGTGTGTGTGTGTGTGTGTGTGTGTGTGTGTGTGTGTGTGTGTGTGTGTGTGTGTGTGTGTGTGTGTGTGTGTGTGTGTGTGTGTGTGTGTGTGTGTGTGTGTGTGTGTGTGAGTGAGTCACTGTCATCAGGGCTTAGCTCATGTGTTCCGGCCTCATAATGTTTTGGTGGCTCTTTATTGTACCTTTAGCCGCTGGGAATGTGTATGCGTTGTACTAAGGCGTGTGCGTTTGGCACTGGTCTGTGAACTCTCACATGTAGTCTGCACATTTTTGTGGGTTCATTTGTTCCCCGGCAGGACCTGTGGTGCCAAGTTTAGCCGCTGTGTTTATTAGCTACATGTCCTGGGACCACACTGCTACTTTCCCACTGCCGCGCGTTGGCTTTCTATCAATTATAGAAGTGAGTTTGCAATCAGGTGTTAATAAAAGCTACTGTTCACATCTTGATAAAGGCTGTTAGCAATAAACGATGCTAAAGCAATTTGTAATTTGGCTCTGTCTGTGAAATTATTTCCATAAAGTTGACTACTAAAGTTTTTTTCCATTTGATATGGTTAGCTTTGGTTTCACATTGGAATTTAGGAAGCAGACTAAAGTGATGTGGCCTGAAGTCATCTCCTACATGGGCTGTGTCTACTTATACTTGACTTTGATTGGTTTTTACAGACGGGCGTGTCAGTTCGGCAGGTTGTAGTCATTCTGGGCAAAGACATGAGCATCATTATGGTAATACTACCAGTATTACCACCTCCAGGCCCAGTGATCTATGCTGGTTTGAATTCACCAAATGAACTCCTCACGGTTCAAACATCATCATCGTCTGAGGCGTTTCCTCGTCCTTCCTGCACCAAGGCTCAATTTAACTTCTCTTCCACCTCCTTATCTTCTTCTATTTATATTGCTGTCTCACGTCACTGCAAGTGGTCAGGAACTCATGTCTTCACACTGCAAACAAACCAAACCCTGGTTGAGTCTGAGCTCAGATCTCTTTTGGTCGAACTAGATTTTGTCCCTTCTGAGTCCAATCTATTTAATCCATCAAATCTTCTGTTAGAAAAACAATGGCTGCTTTATGTGCTGGTCATCAGACTTGTGTTGTTGGGTGTGTGTATAATTAGTGATGACTGACACAGTCTGTCCTTCATGTTCAGATCATAGCAGAAACACATAAAGACGGGTGTGTCATCTTGTATTTACAGTTTGTCAAAGTCATATTCGACTTTACTGACTGACCCCCTGAGCTTCTGCTTTCAAGAACAAGATGTTCCTGAATGACAAATCCCAAATACTCCTGTGACAATGACTAATATGCTGAATTTGCACAAAAGACACCAACAGCACACTTATTATTGTGCACTGGACTTGGCTCTTATCACATGTTGTGATACTGTGCTTTGTTTTTGTCGCCGTCATCAAGTATTTCTTTTTTTAGCTTTGCATTCATGAGGGTTTTATGTGTTTGTTTAATACCTGACTGCAGCTCTATTGCCCTTTGATGAGATTACACACTTGAATTGATTTGATTTGAAGACACATTCATACAAATCCTACAGTTAGAATTCTTAAACTCAAATCCTGTATATGTCACATGATGTCACGAATGTTTCTGGATGTAAGGTTTGACACCCTGCAGTTGTTTCTGTTGATGACTGCGTCTGTTAATCATCTGTGAGTCAATTATTCGTTAAGAAATCAACTGCAATAACTCTACAACAATAGGGTGTGTGTACAATTAAATGAGCTCAGTTCGTTGTCGCCACGTGTTTGAGAGAAGAAGCTGATGACGGCAGCGTGTTGCAGCGAAGATAAGAAACAGATAAGACAGAGAGAGAGAGAGAGAGAGAGAGAGAGAGAGAGAGAGAGAGAGAGAGAGACTGTGCCGAGTGCATACCACCGCACAGAAACCCATTTCCCCACTGTTAATAGCCCAACGAGGAAATTACACTTCAGACTTAAAACACCTACAGTAGAAGCAGTCATAAAAACCAACCGAAGAAAAAAGGGATGGGCACGAGCCACTGGCAACAAAACCCTGACCTTCGAGAGGAATGTGTGGTTACAAGTCGCACAATACAAATTTTGAAAGTGAAGGTAACTGAACAATAACTGCAGCATTTCCAGGAATAAAAACGTAACTGAACATTTCAGTCTGTATATATGATCAACAGAGGAAGCCTGAAAATCTCCTGTAGGTGCAGGTTGTTTTCACAAGTTCAAGGCATCTTCATTTGAGACATATCCACCTTAGAGTGGACGACACCTCAGACCGCAGAAGTAGATCCTCTTTCTCCAGCTGCAGCATGAGAGGAGTGGACGGGTCACCTGATGGATGTGGACGTGGACGTGCCACACGAGCACCGGCATGTTCAACAAACTCACACATACACATAATTACAGGTCATCGTCCCTCTGAGCCAAACGTATCAATGTGTAACACAACTCTGCCTCTGCAGCTTCCCACACAACCGGTTCACCGTCGGCCTGCAGACAACTCTGCAGCTCAGGGCGAGAGAGAGAGAGAGAGAGAGAGAGAGAGGCCTTGACCTTGTCAAACAAAGAGCTACAACTTCTCCCGCTCCAGCAAAAACGAACAGACCAACGCTGCGTCCACAAAATGACAGCACACACACACACAACTAAGCCGCAACAGTTCATACAGTTAAATGTTCGCAGTCAAAATGTTTGTTTTCTGCCACAATATGACATTAGTACAGAGGCCATGAGAGAGCAACACACAGCAACTTAAGCAAACACAAGCAAATTCAGAAAAACTTCATCAAATTGACTACAGATGTGCTGCAAGTTCTCACAACTCAACCAAAGAGACACACACGCTGCAAGTAGCACAGCTGATAAAAGGGTTTCACAAGAAATGATGAACTGAGCCGGGTTTCATACATTTGAGCTCATTTTCTTCAGTAACTTTAATAAAGTCACACATTGAATAATGAGCATTTTCTAGATTGTTTTCTTAATTAATTAACTGATTTGTCTGTTTGCATGTTTTCTGAAAGTTGCAGTGCACTGAGCTCTCAGGGCCACCGTAGATTATGCAGCTATCTGCACTGGTTGTAGCATCAATGAGGATTTATATTGTGATCTGGTTTATTCACCTGTTAAACGTAGTCCTAGCATTGACTGAAGTAGCACAAAAGTGGAAACGGGAAAAACCTGCAGAGTAAACTAGTTGTTAAATAAATATTTCACTGGATGATTGATGGAAAACCAATACTCCTTTAAGTAATAAATCAAGGGAAAGGGGCCAAACATCTGCAACTAAGAGTTTGCAGTTTCTAGATCTGGTGAGACCAGCGTGTAACGACAACTTTGTAAATTGTTAATAAAGGAAATGATGTACAGTTCTGAGAACTAGCCCGGGCGGATTTAAAAATCGCATTACGAGGAAAAACGGAAAGAAGCTGTGGGACCACGATCCAGCTGGAAGGCGTGTTGGCAGCAGTGGTTTAACCGAGCAGCCCCGGCTCTACGTCACCAAACCAAGCACATTACTGTCCCTGTGCCATTTTCCGCTGGGTTCCATCCTCATCTGTCTCTGATTTACATTATTGAATTGTGCAGATCTTTACGTTTGATGTCACTTTGGACTCTGGAAAGTGAGACGGGCATTTTTCGTGATTATATGCCATTTAAAAAACAATTAAGCGTTAATATAATCACCAATACAATCAATTGTAGGTTGCAGCCCCCAGAGTTGACACAACCCAGAGAAAGATAAAAGCTGGTACAGTTCACTAAGCCTGGCTACTGTTGTGAAAACCCATTACTGAGCCCGGCCAGCGAGGTCACGTTAAAGTGAATGGTTGACGTAGGTTACCTTTTCTACCTGGACCGTGTGGTAAATTGACTGTAACATGAGGATACAGCTCGGGCGCCTGTTGTTTCCTCTCCCTGTGTTTAACTCGCTGCTGAATGACCATGTTTGACGCTAATTTGGGTAAATGGAAATACAAGGAGCGCGGGATGCCAACATTTTAGTCAGCGTCTTGAGCAGTTTGGGGTTTTGGGGTTGGAGTTTAAATTGCAGTTAATATGTGCTAATTCTCCCTCAGAGCTCTGATGTGGGGGGTGCGCTCTCTGCAGTGGAACCTGGACTCTTTTCTTGGGGGGAATGACAGAAACTGTAGATCTGCCAACACAGGAAATATTTCCTCTGAGCAGCGTCTTTGTGATTGCAGTGTCTGAGAGAAGCTCAACGACTGAAGTAGAGACGCAGAAGAACCAGTTTTGTTCTCTTGTAAATATTTCCTGATATTGGGTTGCACGTCACAAGGATTCACATCAGGGTAAATCTTGAAATTGGCTATAAATCGGATTAAAATACTTAACTTGTATCCTCAGCGACTTGACTTTATGACTTTTTCAGCCCATTTCCCACAGAAATTCACCTACTTGCAAATATTGCAGTGTTGTGTGCTGCTGTAAACTGATCTGCCGTAGCTGATGCTGCCACATGGACACAAAGGAAGTTGTATTTCTCCCTAGTTTGGTAAACTCTGCTCCTCAGTGCAGAACAGAGCTGTAGATAGAGGCTGGACTCGTCTGCTGAGGACACTTGACTTGGTGAAGTAGAAATATATAGAAAAACACTTTATTAAATGCAGTTTTGCCTGTTGGAGCCTCGTCATGAACTATTGATGACATAACAGGATGTGTGCAACGTCTCTGTACTCTCATCAAACACAGTAATAATATACTGTGTTTTATAGAAAGGTCTACTGACAGATGACCAACAGTGAAGATCTCAGTACAGTTACAGTAACACAAACTCAGTGCAGAATGTCTGTCGGCTTAAGGATGTGCTCAGACGGGTTCAGATGACAACATCTGGCCTGAGCTGCACCTTAGTCCAGTGGTCACCAGCCAGGACGTGTAGATAACCCCCCCTAAGGGTCCTAAGGATAAATACAAGGAGATAATATTTTTGCTTTTAACAACTGAACACTCAACCTCTTAAAACAGCCTGAAAACCAAAGGAATCAGTCTTTGGTTAAGGGGGGTCACGAGAATTGAGGCACCTGACAAAAATAATAAAACAAAATCAGTTCCTTGCAGCACAATCAGAGCAGTTTTATCCCCAATAAATACACCAGTATGTCCTTAATATCTAGTTGAGCCAGATTTACCACTCTTATGTCATCAGAGTCCCGTAGAACTTCAGGGAGTGGAGACAAATAGTTTCCGTCCTGAATTAACTTGTCAATTAAGTTCGAGGAGGAAAGCTCCTTTTTTCACGTGCACTGACAGAAACATGGTTTCAGAGCCCGGCAGTCGAACACAGCACAGCACATGTTCCTTTTTTCCTTTTTGCATGTTGTGCTCTCAAGTCTCTGTTGCTGCTAATGACTAGGAAGTGGTGACCGGGGTGTGGAACGTGAGCTGTGACCGAAGTATTCAGAGTAAAAGGGCAGGAGGGAGGAAATACAGAGCAGACGGCGAGATGGAGAAAATGTAAGATATTCGTAGAGACGGAAACGGACCGAGAGAGAGCGAAGAGGATGTTGGTTTCCTGAAATCTGAGCTGTGAGAAAATGGAGAGTGAGAGCGGAAGAAAGGAAGGGGCGAGAAATTAAAGAAATAACGACAGAGCCGACATCACGCCCTGGACTTATTGTTGATAAAGTTTAAACAGCTGGTTAAGTCCTCGATTTCGGCAACAACACTTCTGCAGAATCTGCTCCCCCAATCTGGAGCTGCACCCAGATTTAGATCAATTGGAAGCTGTTTTTCTACCTTTTCCACCGATTTATGTACAAAAGGACAATCTGCTGACTCTGGGTTTATCCAAGTGAGCATCAGGGTGCTTGGTTTTCCTATCTCAAATTATAAACATTTGAAAATGGGTTAAAAACATAAAGCATGCAGGATTTCAAGCTTAGGAACTAGAACTTTCACACACAAAAAACTTGTCTTATCCTTTGAATTCTTTTTTCTTTGCTTCATTGAAGGTCCACGTGGCATTTTAGACACAGAAGTCAGTGGAAACATTCAGGAAATTCAGGGAATCGCGATGAAAACCACCTTAACCACAATAAACTGAAGAAAAGAAAGAGCAGAGGGATCAATCCATTAACAAACTACAACTTCTCAGCACGGGCGTGTTATCGAGACATCTGAGTCCGTGAGGCCAGAGCCAGGCTGGAACGCGTCCACACTGTAATCACTGTCCACACGGTAATTACCAATGACTGAAGGCCCCTTAGGCCCGTCTGTGTGCACACAGCGGAGGAGAGCCGCGGCTGCTCCTCTCTGAATGAAGCGCTGCGCCTACACCAACTCCCTCCACATTCCACCGGCCGAGCACCAACAGGTGACACAGGCAGCACGGCAACATGACACTGGAGGAAAATGCCATGTGTGTGTGTTCGCTAAATTAAGAGCCGCTCAATTTCGCTGTGTAAGGAACTATTATTGTTGTTGCCAGACGAGGACGAGAGAGAGAGAGAGAGAGTGGAGGGAGGGAGCCGGCAGAGGAAGGAAATTAATACAGAGGACATTGTGAAGAGAGAGAGAGCGGTGATATCTACACTCTGTAGTTCCAACTCGCATCAAACGTGTTAATTAACTTCATGTTTGAACAGAAAAAAAAATGACATTCCAAAGTTCGAGGTTGAGTGTGAGGCTTGTAAATGACGGTTGGATTTGTGTTAATAGACCCTCATAAAAAGAGAGAGAGGCCATAAGGAATGGGAACATGCACACACACAAACACACACACACACACACACACACACACACACCTTCCATGTGAGTGGTGAAGAGCAATTGCCGTGTCACGTTTGTCCTGCAGGACGATTCTCTCACGGTTCCTTGGTGGTTAATCCATTTAACTTAATGTAGGCCGTCATCAAACAGGTGCCGAGCCTTCACACACTCTGCCACCAGCTGCTGACAGGAGCTGATATTAAAAAAAAATGCAGCCTTGAATGAAGCAGTGGGAGTGAACAGCACCACTCCTCTGTTGTCGCCGCGCAGAATTCCACTTCCTGTGTCCACTCCCAGGACAACGACAGCAGCTCTGGGTTTAGACGGGAAGTGCTTCGACACAACAACACCCTCACTACACCCTCATCTATTCCACCTTCTGCAAAAAACTGCTCCCATTGTTTTTACCATTTTTTAAGTTCTTTATCAAAATAAGATCAGTAGCATGATTTGTAAACATTAAAAAAATATCCGAAACCCCCCAAAAAACAACATGAAGCCCGTGGAGACAGAGAGAGAGAGACCAGGTCCCTCACTCTCTTCAGTGCAGGGGAAACAGCACTAAAAGAAGAAGGCTCTGTGCAATGCAACACAACCAGTCATGTTGCATTTTAGACAGTCACGGACGGTCACACAGTGGGAACTCGAGTGACATATGGTGCCGACTCCACAGCACGAAGAACACGTTCCACTGATGCTTTTTGTTAGAACCTGCATGTCTAGTTCCAGAGCTGCCCCCCTCCCCCCAAAGAAATCAACAAACCCGCTGCCTGTCTCCAAATCTGTCGCTGAACTCCTGCTCTCTTTATGTTTTGATAAATTCCACTAAAACTGCTTTTATGCACAAATACACAAACTTCTCTTTGCCGCCTATGCTTGGTGCACGAGCCAGGAACTCAGTGCAGGTCTGAAAAGCAGCTCTTTATTTATCCATCCACACGAGTTCTCTTGTTTCTTGACAATGTAAAAAGCATCTG
>CM076716.1:23137930-23185515 GCA_038501795.1 Pseudopleuronectes americanus | reverse complement strand
TCTCCCCGCATGAGCGTTCCTCAACCCACACACAAACACGCACACACTCTCCTGACAGCCCCCCTTTATGAGTGGAGAAAGTGGGATCTGCATCTCAATACTCGCAGAGGAAACACTAGTTTGCACTGCTGATCCGCCTGATCCCGCTCTGGCACGTCTTCCATGTCTTTGTCCTTGCTTGACCCTCACTTGTCTCACTCTCTTCCTCTTTTTTTTTGTTGAACTACTACCCGTTTCTTCACTTGCCAGAACGTCTTTTCTGCCACAGGCCCCCTAGAGGTTCTCTTTTTCCATCCAATCTTATCTCCGCTGATAGACTGAAGGCTCCGTTCATACTAATACACAAGTTTAAAATCTGTTTTAAAAGTAAAACAATCTCTGTCCACACACACTGGAAACTAGTGGGGTAGAGTGGTCGTTCTCCAACAAGAAGGTTGGCGGTTTGATCCCTCACTCTTTCCCATCTACATGCCGAAGTTTCCTTGGCAAGATACTGAACCCCTGAAAAATGGCCCCTCATAGATGTTGAGTGTACTAATTGTAAGTTGCTTTGGACAAAAGCGTCATGCCAAAAGACATGTGGTTTAACGTAATGTAACAGGAAGCAGATTGTGTTGTTGGTTGTGTAGTTACAAAGTAATACTGCAAATGAGCAGAAGCTATTGGTGGAAAGTAACATGAAGGATTCATTTTCTTTGACCCACGACAAGGTGGAACTATTACTGACAGTAATTTGTTTACATAGTTTTGTATTCACGGCTACTACTCGAGTCGCGACTGATAAACAATAAAACAATCAGGAATAGAATGTGGTCGTCAGCGTAATCGTTTTCAAATCTCTCCTTCCTGCTCCACAATGAAGCCGCTGCGTTTTCAAACCAGAACGTGTCCGGTAGCGTTTTGCAAACTTCTGCATTCAAGGCACAAGGAAACCACGGAGTAATGTGAACGGCCGGTGTCACCTTCATTCTTTTCTAGTCTCTTGCACTCGACGTTTCCTCGAGTCCTGTTTTTTTTGTGTGTGATGCGTCAGTGTCCTGTGGGGACTGAATCAGCATGAGCATCTATTACTGTGGCAGTGGGGGGAAGATGGATAGATCAATGTGTTCGAAGATTTGCCTAGACGCAGCCACTGAGTGTCAGGTCGGGAGAATAGATATATGGATCTGTGGGTGTCTGGTGATTGGTGGAGGTATCGATCGGTCTTTTATCCGGTGAAATGGCAGTTTTTCTGGGGCTGTAATGGCAATGTGACACCATTTCAGTGGGTTTTAATGGGTTTTCCTGCATGACTTTTGGCTTTGACAACTCTTAATCTGCTGCTGGAATGTGTTTCTCATCATAAAGTTAATTGTCACCGATGCAGGGAGATTTATTAAAGGATAACTCACACACCCAATGGTGCAACTTCGTCATACACACATATATATATCCACTCCATGTATCATTTTGGGAGGGAATGGTGATTATTTAAAGATGGCATTGAAAACGCAGATGCCAAAAAATAGGGAGGCTTTATTATTTCGATTCCTTTGCCAAAACTGAGCTGAATGTTGAGTCATGGGAGAACAGATGATTAAATTGCGACGGCATTTACAAATATAGCCGTGAAGCAGATGGTTGGATGACAAAGGTCTGAGAGTCTCGGAGTATGCTGGGATTGATAGTGGGAAGGGGCAGATTAATGTATTGATGCCAGGAGATGGAAAGACGGATGATGAAAGAGTGGAGATAGACAGATGACAGAAGGCCTCTGCTATACCACTATAGCCTGATATGCTCCCCAGGGGCCCCCCTGCTGTGTGTAGGTCGACCCCCGGGGACATGTGAGGGGTTGGCCTCGGGGTGCAGAGGAGAATGTTTGAGGGCTCGGCCTGCCAGGCAGTGCACTACCCCTACACTCCCTTCTTAACCGCCTGAAATGCTGGTGCAGATGGCCGTGTGTCAAGGACGGGGGCTGCAGACCTTCAAGCTGGGGCGGAGGCCAGAGGAGAGATTTACTCCATCACCACCGCCCATCGGCTATTCAGAGGACTGTGAATGTATAATTCCAACAAAGAAAGACAAGGGGATACATCTTGAAGGACAAAAGGTACAAAACATCAAGTTCTCAAATTAAATATACAGCTTCAATGTGTAGCCTGTTTAAAAAGAAGGAATGAATAACACCATCCCATAAAATGGAGCCAAAGCATCACGATCGCCCCCTGGTGGCTGACTGTATAAGTCATGAACCGCACCTCCACCATGCTAACGAATTGGACATGGACCGAATTAAAGTCCAAATATATGTTAAATACATTTTTCTCAAAGATGATTTCTGTCGTTTTAGGTCGTTCTTATCTCACTGATTTGAAAAGGCTGTGTATTTATTTGACCTTGATACTGTGCCCCAATCCGCACTGCACAGCCCCTGGTTCCAAATGGCAGCTTTCGCATCCAGGTTATTTTGGTTTAATTTCTAAACAGTGGAAGTGGAGAAACGTCGTCCATCTTTATAAACTGTCTATGGTCAGAATCAACTCAATATCTCGACTGTCATAATGAAGAAAGGACACAGAGCGAGTGAGCCAGTTCTCAGAATTGATGAGATGACGGTTACACAAACAGTGTTGTGTTAAGTAGGAGAAGAGGTTGTTGGCGTCTTGCTTGGCATTGAGTGTTCTATCAGATGGCCGCCCCTCAGGGTGGAGGCAGTCAGGACTGAGCCTCCGTGGTGACCTCTGATTGATTAAGAGGCCAATTCTGGCACTCGAGTGGCCCGGGGAACCATTTGTCACCTGACTGTGCAGGCCTGTTGAGAAGCTTTGTGTCTTCCAACCTACATAGAGACCTTTTCTCTAAATCCCCAGCTCAGCTGGATCCATTCAGGCCACCCATGTCCAAAATCTGTGCAGTTTCTCAGGTCCGTGGCCTTTTGGATTAGAGTAAACACCAAATGGTAATTTAAGACATAACATATGTGGTGTCAGAAAATAACAAAATGCTGGAGTTTTGCTACATCATGTTTGGATTCTTTATCAATTCTCAAAATGTTAAGATTTATGGCAGGTCCTGGTTTCATTTGGGTTGTGCTCAATCCTCCCATCTGCTCGATAACAGGGTTGTAATTTATGTCAACATAACAATGTATCTATGTGTATGATGGATTCTGCTTCTAAAAGTTCCTAATATTTGATTTAAAAAAGTATCAGTATTTCAATATATCATAATATATTGAAACGTAACAGTGTAACATGGCACACACTCACATATGTGTATAATCATATATTAGGTCACGATTCTATAGATATACATAAAAAGAGAGAGCTGTTTTTTAAAGTCATACCTAAATGAATAAATACAAAAAGAGGAATTAATTTGTATAAGTGTTTACAGGCCTTATAGGACAGTGACGCACTTCAGCCAACACCACAGTATTTGACATCGAGACAATGCCGGCCGTCAAGTGTCCGTCACCTCCTGCTGTGGAAACAGTTAACCAGAAGAATGGGGCTTCGATCCAGAAAACTATTTATGTATATGTCCTCCCAGAGAAAAAAATGCAGATTTTCCATTTCAGTTTGACTTTAAGTAAGAAGCAGTTCATAACTTTTTAGATCCAAATGTCAAAGGGGTTATTATTCCTGCTCTTTAGGTGAGCGACATGTTCAAAATTGTAGATTTGACGATTATGCTGCCCAGTGAACTTCCCCGGCTACTTTTATATCCATCTTAACCAAAGGTCAGAGAAAGGTGACAGGTTTTATAGACCAGGGTTTAATGCAGCGACTGGAGGTGTGGCTGAAACATATATCTGTAATTTGCCGTGAAATGACCTGTGCTCTGTTTGCACATATTGCTCCTTCACCTTCCTTTTTTTATGAGATTATTTTTTAGCCGAGGGAAGGAGGCAAGCAAATCTATTTTGTCATAACTTGTTTTTCTGCTCTAAACGACTCTGGTTTGCTTTGAGGCAATCCCGATGACTGTCACATTCACCGGAGGAAATGCGCAGAAAGGTACGTGATAAATTTTGATATAGTGTAATTGTGTTTATTGGAGTTTTCTCGGAGAAAATGAGAATGCTAATCATATTCATAGGCAGTGCTGTGGGTAATTTGCGGCCTGCGATAAGCCGCCATATCAACGTGAACCGCGGATGATTGAGTGACACACGTGACATTTTCCACTCATTATTTATTGATCCCATTTCAGTTCATATCTAAATGTTTTAATCCGCTCGGTTATCGAAGCGCTCACGCACTAGAGCTGTATGGAATGTTCCTGGAGTTGAGCCGATGGTGACACAGTCGCCCTCCATCTTATGCATGAAATGAATGATGATGTGGCTTTAATGCAAAGCCACCTTGGCACCATTAGCGCAATGTTTCCACCAATTAAGCATCATGTCCAGGGCCCGAGTCGAACACTGACTTTCAATCGGCGTGGGAGGGAACTCCTTGTTCGAGGGCACAGGTTTTTATTCCTTCTGATAATGATAATAAAACGCAGACTCCCACACACTGTGTCCTTCATCACGGCATTGATCCCATCGTGTCTTTGTTAAAATCTATCAGCGTAGCCCCATTAATGAACGCTGCAAACAGAGCAGGCAGATGATCCCCGTTCCCGGTAATGAAGTTAACGAGCGAACAGAGAAGTCAACATTCTCAGGAAGGAAGGAAATGACTGGGTTTAGATTGGAGGAGGAAAGAAGCAGGGTGTAGGGCGAGGCCGAAGTGTGAACAGGAAAGGAAGAGGTTGCTTGGTTCACACGCTCTGAAATATGGGTCTATTCTCGAGTGTGATCTGGGCTGGCAACCCAAACGCACACAGTCACGAGCGCAAGTGTACACACGCAGAGACAGGTGCTGTGTGTGGTACTGACTGTCTGGTGAGCAGCTGTGGGTGGGAGCCTGTGTGCTGGGCGAGGTGGGAGGTAGCTGTTGCATTCTCAGACCCGACCACCGGACGCAGCATTTGACACAGACACACACAGACAGAGGGCAGCTGCAAGGTGCCATTCAAGGGCCCCCAGAGCCAACTGCAGCCGCACACACAGAGAACACAGTGTCTCCAACATGATACTCTGCCATTGAGCGTACGGAAAGATGAGCCGGCCGCGGCTGCACATCCCATCACAGAGGGGAACTTCCTGCAGCTACATCCTGCAGCTATATATCTGCAACAGCCCTGCCCCACAGCTCTGACCCCAACCAGCCCTGCAACCTGCCAATGTGGCCACTTTATCCAACAACTGCTGGCCTTAAATATTTACCTACCCTCTTACCCAACCCGGCACCGGCCATATAAGCCCAAGCATCAAAAAAACCCCATCCCACCAACCTTCCAGGCCGTCAGTCGCCAGCTTAGTCCTCCTTGGAGCTCGGAGGCTATCAGGGATTTAAGGGAAAAGCCCTTTATCCAGGACTTTCTCTACAGGCCGGGGCGAGCATATGTCTCATGTCAGCAAAATTCCATAAATGCTGCAAATGGCATCTTTTTCTGTTTCTTAGAGGTGGCAAAAGTTCAGGGGGGGGCAGGGGCGGGGGGGGACAAACACGTGGTATACAGCTTGTAAGTGAAATAAATTGTCTGGGGAGCCTCAGTTCACATTTCTGTTTACACATTTCATACAGCTTATTATTTATATTCTTAACTTCTGCGCGAGTGGGTATATATTTGAATATCCTTGCAGCCAAATCTTCATGTGCACACAAAGATTTGTTTGCCCTGGCGGGATGTGATGCTTCTTGCTGATTAACCCTTAGCTGGATTGTTTAGGCTAATCCGGGGGAATAAGCTCCCGGCCCAGAGGGATGCCATCGGCCACTAGATCCAGACCAGGTGTCCACACAGAGTCAGCTGGGGGCCGGAGTGTGTGTGTATGTGTGTGTGTGTGTGTGTGTTTGTGTGTGTCAGAGAGGAAATGGCAAGAATGGCCTCGCCTGCATGACAATAGCAAATGGTGGGATTTACAAGGGGGACCACTATGCTGGAATTCAGTGGACCATCCTCAGGCCTTATCACATTCACATCAGATGCCCTCAGCTGCAGAGCAAATGTTTCTGCTCACACCCACATCGGGCCTGCTCATGTTGCCTCATACCCAAAACACACAGTCCCTCGCTTTGGACTCGCGCCCGTTGAACCAGCACCGTTCTCACTCCTTCTCTGATCCAGCGTGTACAGGCAGAGTTCTGGCAAATCAGCAAACACAGGAAGGCCAACGTCTGGTGTTACTCTCGGGACGTTGCTTAAAAAAAAATCTGTCATCGTGTCACTGCTGCTCGACGTATTTCTCCACGTCCAGTTGGTTGTGACCACAGCCTGTGCTTTGTGACGATTATCACAGAGCAGCAACAATGAGGAGTGAGCAACAGAGCCGGCGTCACCTGTTCCCTTAATCAAGGTGGCATTAGGAAAAGGCAGCAGGGAGGAAAGCAGCTGGAGAAAGGTAATCCCGTCTCTCCAGGTCAGCCATCAGACGAGCTGTAGCAGGCCCCACTCACTCCAGCCTAATTAGCACACACACACCAACAGGGAGATATCGCTCTTTCTCAGACTCGCGGTGCAGCGCACACCCGTCTCTCTCCAGGCCAGACCTCGCAGGGTTAATGCTTTCCAGCCGCCACGCTGGGGGTTCGACCGGCTTCAACACGCTGCTCTGTCACACCTCCTCAGGGGGATGAAGCGATAGTGGAGAAGGTGGGAGCAGACACGACGCAGAGCCACGTCAGGTTTTGTGAAATATCCACGTTAATGTGTCAGCGTTTACGTCAGACCTGTTTCGTCCTCGCCAGACCGAATTCCTCCACACACCCTCATCCCCAAAAAATCTGTTCTTCCAATTTGCAAAAAAACACCATTAAAAATTAAGTTCAGCGTCTGGTTACTCTAATAACTCACGTAACACGCTGTCCAAAATCCAATTCACTTCAATTATACTGAGGTAGAAGAAGAATCTTATTAGCCAATAAATGTCAAATTAGAACAAAATAATCAGCATGAAAAGGGATCAGAAATGGAAAAAACATTTTTGTTGATTTGTCTTTGTTTTAATAATTTGAGAAATAAAATTACACTCACCACAGTAATTGCAGAAATTTGAGAACACTGTCACAACAAAGTCCAAAAGGAGCAGAGCAGTGAGCAAACAGGTTGTAAACAAGCCAACAGATAATCTCCACCACTCCTCAGTTAACACTCGTCAGTCACAAATGGCAGTTTGGGTCATTATTCTACCATTTGGCTCAATCTTGATCAAATATCTATTTAATTTTCAATCTATCACCATCTTATTATATTTGTTTCTTGCTGCACTAGAATACCTTGGGGAAATTTGCTACATTCCTAGATCTGAGGTCATTTGGTGAAGTTGTATTCACATTACGTAACAAATAGCTACAAATAAAGGTAATCCATCACGTTTAACAAGTAACTAATACAGACATTGGAAGGACATACTAGGCGACTGGCTAGCAGTGCGTTTTTACTTTGTCATACAACGTTAACCCTGGATGTTACAGCCAAGACGGTTAAAGCCACTTGAAAGAGGATAGGACGCAAAATGAAAAAGTTCTGTTAACTGTAATTATGTACACAAGTCAACAAAAGATATAACAAAGCTTTAGTTGTGATTCGACATGAAGAGTTGTTACATATTGTATCTTTAACTTTGAGAGTACAGTCGTATTATGAACCAATGAAAAGAAGAACTACAACCATAAGACCGAAGTAGAATGTGTCTATACAGTGAAACTTTCACTCTTACCGACCAGGTGGAATGCGAAACACACACTGCCACAAAATGCTCGGAGACAGTCGCGTGTGTGTGTGTGTCTGTCTGTGTGCGTCTGTCTGTGTGTGTGTGTGTGTGTGTGTGTGTGTGTGTGTGTGGTGGCGGAACAGAGATGTGCAACCCTGGCGTCTGACCCCTCACACACTCCTCCACATCCCCACTGATCTATTTCTCATCCCCCTCCCACACATGCCCTTCTTCAAGAGTGTCTCCAAATGGTGGGGGTGGTCGGTCGGGGGGGCGATGGGGGCGTGGGGGTATCAGGTGTCATTTTAAAACCCAGTTGTCAGGACTGGCTGAAAATGGGGCCTGACTTTATTCAGTCTGAGCCGCAGCCTGGTGAAAGCAACGTGGCCCCTCGGTGCCCTGACTTCAGTGGAGTGGCCATTTTCCGGTTTTAGCACTGAGAGCTGTTTTAATGGAACTCTATTAAGTGCTCTGTTTTTATGGGATTGATTTTTTTCTCCTTCCTGTTGCGCCAAATGAATATTTCGATAGATTTCTGTGCTCCTGCTGGATGCCAGCTGTCATAGAATCCAAAACACGCCTTATATCTCCCACAGGTTTGTATCTAAATGAAGTAGAGTGAAATTATTTCTCTGGCTTTCGCACACACACACACACACACACACACACACACACACACACACACACACACACACACAAACAGGCACTCCCACACACACACACACACACACACACACGCCCGGCGACTCCAGCTATTCCCTCTCTCTCTCTATTAGCCTCACACACATAAGTGCATGTCTGCACACAGCTGGCGGGGATTACAGGAGAGGAAGCAGAGCCAACACACAGGGTTTCAGAGTCAAAACAATGGAGCTGGACTTGACCTTTGACCCGCGTGGCCATTCATCTGGTGATAACATCAGTCAGTTTCATGCGACAGCTCCAGAGTGTGTGCAGAGCATTAAGTGAACTCCGGGGGCAGATGCTTTACCCAGAATCGGAAAAAAAAAGAGGAAACCTCGTCCTTGACAATGCACACCCCTGTCTAAAGGATTAAACTTAAGATAGTGACGACTGCAGAGTATAAGGCTAGATGATAATTAATGGCCTCCATTAGAGGCAAAACCCTTTCTCTGCACTTTTTCCTGGTGGATGGAGTGCTGAAGTAGCTTATCTCTGTGTTTCTGTCCTACCTGGGGCTACAGACAAGTGGTATCCTGCATGTTAAATAAAGTCCCTCCACTCTCCGGGCCCCTCCCCCTCGTGCTCCCCCACATTAAATCAAGTCTTCCCTGCCTCCTTCTCCTTCTCCTTCTCCTTCTCCTCTCTCCACCCAGGCACTGTTAATGGGATCGTTCCCTGAATTATGATATCCTGGTGTTCTCATAGTTTTCTGCTTCTGATGTTTCGTCTACTCCCAGTTTGAGGAGAAGGGAGTATTGTCTCTCGGATAAAGACAGAATAATGAAGAACATTGCCTGTGTATATATACACCGTATGTTGTGTGTGTGTGTGTGTGTGTCTTTATCCCTGCAGAGACATTTTAACTGTCATCCGTGTGCATGTGTGTCGGCGCACTATTGCAGTGGGATGATAATTTTATCTCCCATCAAGCTGGTGGCCGTGTCGCGGACTAAGTAGAGTCATTTACCAAAGGTTACAGCTGCAGTCATGGATACCAGCCGATGATAAGTCATACCGATGAGCCTTATCTCGGCCAATTTCACTTTATATTCAGTGCTTTTCTCCATTTCCCTGTCTCCTTCTCTGATGCCCTTCTTTTTGTGTCTGTGTCCTCTTTTTTTTTGTTCGGTTTCTTCCTCTTTCTTTTATCCCTCTCAAATCCTGCTAATTCCCCAATCCTTTCTTCTTCTTTTTTTTTGCCAGAGAGGAGCTAACCAGTATGTAGCTGTCAGAAGGTTATTACACAGTCTGCCATTTTCAGTGGATCCACTCTACTATATCATATCCTCTGCTGTGGAGATATGGAAATGAGACAGCGGCTCTCAACAGGGGCTCTCAAAACAATTATCTGTACTTCATAGGCAGGGATGCAGCCGGGGGCCTGTGGCCGGTGCCCTGGGCTTCCTCATCTCTCTGAGAGGTAAATGTTGCTGAATTGACGCTTCTCGCTCCCAGCACCGGCCCCGTTACAAACAAAGCTGAATGGAAGCCTTTATTATTTTTTTTGTGTGACTATAGTGTGTCCTTGTGTCTGCAGCCAGATGTCAGAAACAACAGGTATTGTGTGACAGTGAAGTTCAGGGGCGTTGGTTCAACAGAGTGGATCAGTGGAGAGAGGAGGGGAGGACTGAGGGGCATAAAAAGGCAATTTTAAAAAGGGATTTAAAGTTAGGTTGAGAAATTTCAGTTTTTAAAGTTTATAACCTATAACAGGAATCTGCTGAGTAACGTCTGATCTACTCTCTTCAGCCTGAAATGGGACGTAATCTAAAAGAAAGCATCGTGAATATATTTTAATGCGTAAAAGCACTGTACACAGTAATATAGCGAATATAAGGAGTATAAAGTATTGAGTATAAGGGGCGATGCCTGTATTGAAACAAAAACACTTGATTTCCACAATGGATTGTGTTCATCATGTTCTGTGCTTTTCCTTTTGTTGTCCCAGAGAATATCCTGGTGTGTTCTTCACATGTGAATCAAAGAGTCTAGATAAAATCCCAAACCCGATTGTGTTCACATGTTCCGGAGCTCACGCCTGAAAACTGCTTTTGTCTCAACCTCCTGTTCCACTTCCCTGTTTCTTAACACACATAGAATGTTTTTTCTTTGACAAAACTCAACCGCGCTTTGTTCCTCCAATTTGCCTCCAACGTTTCTCTAATTCTAAATTTGAAAAGCTGTATTTAAAGACCTCATGTGAGCTCTTGCCAGCTCCATTACTGCAGGCACTTTGAAGTCGGTGCCAGGGCTCTGAAAAGCCAAATCACTTTCAAATACCTATTTCATTTGTAGTAGTGTATCAGGATGAGGGAGAGCAGCCAAACCTGGCCTCTTCAACTCTACTTCGAAGCTCCTGGGTGTATCCCTGATGGACCTGGAGGGAGGGGGTGGGGGGGTGGGTGGGGGGGGGATCCCCTGATGCATCACAAGGATCACATGGAAGAGTACTGCTCTCGGCTCCCTGTCAACATGGTGTCAGCAGTAAATCCATAATGAGCAGTTTGTGCGTCTGCTTGTGTGTGTGTGCCTGTGTGTTTGTTTGTCTGTTTGCCTGCCTGCCGGTCTCAGCCTGTGCGTACACGTAGAGCCATGACTGATGCGCGGCCAATCCCTAGACTTGGGGGGAGATGTATGTGGGTGAAAAAGTAAACTCGGTAATGAGCACTCTGAGCATGTGTACGTGAAAAGGTTCTGACTGTGTGCTTGTGAATCAGTGTCTTGCCCAAGGGCCCGCGGGGCTGTGGTTTCAAGCTTCAGAACGGAGGGAGTGATGAGGCAGGCTGAGTTTGTGTGTCAGTCGCATGAGTCCCTGCTCGTGTGTGTGTGTAGAGTGTAGAACTCTGCGGTGGCTGGAGTTCCCCCTTCATCAAGCCGAGCAGTTTTCAGATGACTGTTTTTAGCAGCTGCTGCATGAAAGGTGGAAGACAAGAAGGATTTTAAAAGAGCAGGGGATCCAAACACACACACACACACACACACACACACACACACACACACACACACACACACACACACTAAAATAAAAGACTGAAAGGCAGTCCTGCCATTCTCCTCAGCCCTGTGACTTGATTGTGTGGGTAGGCTTGATTTCGCTGCCCGAGCACGCCAGCGCTTTGGGCTGCCCCACACTGACACACCTGCCTGAGTCAGTGCACGCACAGCTGGAGACAGGTGGGTGGACACATCCAGTATTTGTTCTCAGGAGATTTGGTTGAACGCGGCTTGGAAAGGGCTTTTCTCCTCCTCTGTTGTCGTCACGCTCTTTTGTTGTTGATGTCGCTGCTTTTTGGCAACACACTGGACATTTTCCTGAAAATTTTCCTGCTGGGATAACGGAAACGTCTGACTCAGTATTCCAGGCAAGCGAGTGGGTGTGTTGGTGACGTTTTATCATTATGCAACAGTTGAGAAATTCAGGGAGTATTCTGATTGTTGATGATAATTATTGGAGTTGAGTTGTGATTCTTAATCTCATTTGATAATAAACCGAACGTCTTTTATTTGAGCCACTTTCAGAAATGCATTCAATTCTTCTGGAAGGTATGAAAACCCAAATGTCCACCTAACCCTAACCCGGAGCTTTTCCCTTCAGCCCCCGAGTGAGATATCTAGAAAACGTCTGTGTGAGCCAACGTGAGAACACAGAAGGAAAATGTCCTGAAAGTTGGGGCTTTTACAAAAATCCACAAAAATGGAATAGAACAAATGTCTCAGGATGAAAATGGAGCCAAGACGCAGATGAAGATGTCAACTTGATTCGAGAGCTTTTAGTGATAAGGGCTGACGTGGGTCTTGATGAGCTGTAAACAAAAACACTTTGCTTTCCATAGAGTGGAAACTATAAGTCACGTCCTGCCTCCTGCTGCTCTACTCAGGCGCCACCCTTCACCTTACTGCTGTGGAAATAATCTTGTTGTTGTGAACGCGTCTGACCTGGACAATCTCCTGCTATGTCTTTTCCTGTGAAAGGCAAACTCATGGACATTTTACAGAGTTGATGCTTTAAAAACAACAACTTATTTCTCTCTCTGTCCCTTGTTGTTGTGTTTCTCCTCCTCCCCAGGTTGTGATGTGTTTCTGGAAGCTGTGTGGACAGAGATCAGCCCTCCTGTCCTCTCTGTTTGTGTCCCAGCAGCTGAACCACGCAGGACTGACTGAGCGGGTCACTGAGGATCCAGCCCTCTCTGAGTGTTCCTCCTCTTTCTGCCTCCGCCTCCCTCTCTTTGATGTGGCTTTACTCTCTGCTGTCCACTCACTTACTGCACAGTAATGCATGACATCACAGTTTGCATTGGTCACGACAGGTCAACTCTGACGTTTGAAACTACAAACCCTTGAAAATGCATCTCTGCTGTGGAAGTTTCCTCTCGTTTTTTCCGGAGAGATTAATCATGTTTGGGAATCCTCACAAGCTTCCGCATTTTTTTTTCTTCCTCCAGCTCATCCACAATCATTTAGAGCTTGTTTTGTTTCCTCTCCTTTTTCCTCCTGCAGCGTGTGATGTAGGAAATGTTGGAGATGTTTGTCTTTTCAGGCGGGTTCCGTTGTCTTTTGTGTGTCTTGTCTGAAACAGCATGTCAGCCAGGCGGGGCGGCTCTGGGAGGATGTGTGTGTGAGAAAAGGGGAGTGTGTGTGTGTGTGTGTGTGTGTGTGTGCTGAATAAAATGCAAAAAGCACTACGCCTGCCTGCACACACACACAGCCGCCTTTGGCCTAATGGGAGCTGACACTCTGACAGGCTCTCTGAGCTCTTTATCTGGGCCTCTCGCCTCAGAATTTTTTGTGTATGTGTGCATGTTTGCGCCTGTGCATGTGTGTGTTGTGCGTTCCTGCCTGTGTGTGTGTGTATGTGTGGTTGTGCATGTGTGACCCAGGCCGTGGTAGTCGCCAGGCCCCTAGAGAGTTCTTTAACCTCCTAACAGAGTCAGACTCATTTACATTGAAATGGGAGAGTGGCAGGGCCTCTTTATAGACTGTTTGTTTTCGCTCTATAGAAAAGCTTTCGACTCCACCTCTCTCTCACACAGCCTGTGCACACGCACACACAGAGTCCCGCTCGCTACATGGGAATGAACCGCGGTGCAGCTCACACAGTTGGTTTTCCCAAACTGTCGGGCTGTTCTGTGTCCTCGTTATTGATCTGCGTTGTGTGTGCGTGGAGGCAGAAGTTGTGTGCTGGACCAGATCTGTGTGACCGAGGCCTTGTGGTTGTTAGCAGAGTGTTTCAGAGCTCCCCCACCTTCCTAATGACTGCAGACCAGAGCTGATCTGGAGTCCCCCAGGTTCCCATCAACCAGCCCGTCCCCGCACTTTAGATAAACGCTGGATCAGAGCTGCACCTCCTCAAAAGAACTTCCCTCGTCCTCGAGAGGGGAAAAGCACTCAGTCTGACCCCAGACCAGTGTCTGTGCAAGCTCAAGGCAGAGAGGGTTCCCAGTGCTGCTGGTGGTGGCTGCCAGAGAGAGTACAGGTCTAATTATAGCGAGCAGGAAGCGAGTGGGTAGAAACTTTCTGATGATCCATACAATTATATTTCTGTCCTGCACGCGGCTGAGGAGGGGAGCATCTCTCCTCCTCCTCCTCTTCTCTCTCTCAGTCTCACTGCCTCTCACATCGAGGGAGGACTTCTGCCCTCGTTTCCATCTTAATTCCCTGTTTTCTCCACTATCTCCTTTTCTTATCTTTCTTTAAAGACTCTCTGTAATAAAAAAGGAGAGCAGGGGGCTGTTTGAAGTCAAGTGGTTTGGTGAACGCTGAACACAGCCGAGGTTTTCCACCTGTCTTGTTCTCTGTCTCTCTAATTTCTTCCTAACATTCACTTACCCCACCTCCAGAGTAAACGCTTCCCTTTAAAGATCTCAGAGAAATCTATATTTAGCCAGTTTCTGTGTGTATTGCATGTGCACGAATGTGTTAGGAGAAAAACCTGCTGTGTTTATAATGTAGTGTTCAAACGGACACATCACAATAAAAGCAAACCCAATGCAGATTAATACAAGACAAAGTAATTCATTCTGTCATAGGAGTTTGTTGTTACGCTTTGTGTGGAGCCAGCCTAACAGGTGGTCAATAAATAGCTGGGTTAACACTGAGCCATTGGATCTCACAGCATATGGCTAACTGAGGGGATTGAATTTAGCAGCAGACAAAAAAAAACAAATTGTTTTTCTGAATCTTCGCTGTAATTGATATATTTAAAATAAGGAGTAAGGTGGGAGTCATTTAGCCGCAGGGAGGAAGACAGAATAGGCGACGGATACAGTGAAGGGAGGAGAGCGGAGGAAGCCTGTTACTTGCCAGAAGACTGAGAGAACAAAGGGATTTCTCACTTTTCTATGCTTTCTCCTTGGCTGCTGCTCGTGTGGACGCTCTCCTTTCAGACGAACACAGAATATAAATGTAAAAACACACCAGAAGTAGAAATCAACACTCGGAAACCCAAAACCTGGACCTGCTCTAATTCCCCATCATGAATGAAGTGCTTGTGTGCCAGTGGCCGTGCCTGCTACACAGTGGCAGCCACACTGTATATCAACCGGGCCGTGCCCTGCAGAGGAATGTCCCAGCGTGGCTAGCTCGACTTTTAAACTATGTTTTTAGGATGCAACAATTAATTTTAGGTACAGTTATACATGTTTCAGCTGCACGCCACTTCCTTTTCCTGTCTGGGATGAGTCATTGTGTGTGTGTGTGTGTTGGTGTGTGTGTGTGTGTGTGTGTGTGGTGAGTTCAGTCACCGCAGTAAGAGCAAGCCACTCTGCCTCTTCATGATGAGATCCAGATGGAAAGTTTCAGTGGATTTGCCCACTCTGCAAACCATTACGGTTCCCAGAAGGTTCCCGAAAGGTTTTTGCCTTCTTTCTCGCGAAGTCTCTTGTGCTTTAAGATTTTTAGTTTTATACAACAGTGGACACTTTTCTTAGGGATCGCACACTTCCCGAATGTGGACTCCTGCCTCCACAGAAAATAGAGTAAACCTAATACATCAAAGGGTTGTTTCATTTTGCAGCATCGGAGACTTATATTATTGCAGGATTATCAAGAGCAAGTCAGAGAAGTACCTGCAGTCAGTCACTACAAGAGAGGAGGAGGAGAACTGTTTCCACACGACACAACACCACACACACACACACACACACACACACACACACACGACACACACACACACACACACACCACACCACACACACACACACACACAGAGCCTTCTGAGCTGTACCAACAGACCCACTAAGGGCCAAAGCAAGAGAACGCTTTCAACTTGGGTCAAGGGGTCCTCCACTGATCCCATTCATCAGCTCCCCTTCTAAGTAATGTACACATATCCAGGGTCAGCTAACTGTTCTCAAAAGCACAACACTAGGTTTGTTGTTACATCAGTATTGTGTGGGAACACACTTTTTTTTTGTTGCTGTTTCTCATCTGGACGTCCTGGTTGGGATTTTGTGTTTTTCATGTTTCTGCTGAGGTACAGTGAAGACAAATATTTAATAATCAGAACTTTGGACCTTAAAAAAGTTGTAGAAATACGCTGACATATCAAGTATGATGTCTTGAATACTTTTATGCAGGTCTTAAAGCTATGGGTCGGTAATACTGGAAAAGTTTAGAAACAACCGAGTCTCCCTAATCTTTAATTGTTTAATTATGTTAACCTTGATTTAATGCTACATCTTTATTTTCCCAGAGAAATGTTTTGGCTGCATGCTTAGTTTGTAATGTCTGTGTTGAAGTACTTTCTCAGTGATACAGATCAACAACAAGACCAATGTGGAACTGATAATACTACAACCCCCTCGAGGCATACACACACTCTGCTTGGCTGTGGGAAAGAATATGGATACCTACTGGCTCTGTCGGGGTATTTCAAGGGTTATTCTCTGCCAGGCTACTTCACCTTATCTTCAGATATGTGGAATCAAAGTAATTCCGGGTCTTTCTATTCCTTTGTATCAGTTGTACTTGACAAAGATCTTGAATTTTATTCATTATGATCTGAAAAAGTCTCAAATTGAACTTGTTTAAACCTCCAGAAACCCAGGGGTGAATAAAAAACTAAAACAGGGCTTGAGGGGAAGGAACTTGATTTGCCTGTTTGTGGTAATATTTACATATGTAAAAAAACAAAAGTGTCTTTCTAGAGTTCAATGTTCAGATAAATATGTGATGATTACATTCCTATGTGTGTGTGTGTTGTTTATAGTGTTGTGTGACACTGTGGTCTGTGAACTTCATATGTTTTCATAAAAGAAATCTCACGCAGAGAGAAAATACCAACAGATGATGAATTCGTCCCCGGAGCCGCCCGGTCAAGCAGCGACTCCGAGGGCTCACATCTCTCTTTGTTGTTGTTGTCCGGTTCTCCGAGGATGAGGAGGACATTTTAAAACAATTGGAACATGGTATCCTCAGTGTTCCAGACAACACAGGGGCAAGGGGAGGGTCTTCTTATCAGCAGCATCACGGAGAGACATCGGTTACATTTAACAGAGAGCAAAGTGAGGCAAACGGGAAACAAATGTCAAACAAAACATGAATCTTGTGTCTCGCTCCTCAACTGACAGCCCCCCCACCCCCCCACACACACACACCTTCCCCGGACCCCTGCCTTTTTACTGCCTACTAAAAACTACAGCATTCAAACTTTGCTCAAACCACTTCGACCTTAAATCTCTGCAGGCAGGTCGGGCTACGTGAGCTGTTGCATGAATTGTTCTATTTTTGTATATTTCTTTTTTTGCATCATCGTCATGGTTTTGCTTGTAGTGAATAATTCACCGGCGGACCTATATATAGGGTTAGGACCACTGGGCTTCTGTGTTGTTCATCTGGCTCCTGCTTTTATGTAAGGCTCTTTATATAATCACAAGTTTTAATGGTACATTTCACTGTTGACCTCACTCGCGATGAGCAGACAAGCGGGTCGGAGGACTCCACGTCGGGCCCCACACTCGCACACAGACACACACTCGCACACAGACACACACTCAGTGCACAGCGCAGTGTGGATAACGAGCACGGTCGTTTGCGTATAGCTGTATAATTTTGTGCCGAATTTGTCTTTTATAAATATCACAGAAACCCTCCATCACCGGCTTTTATTACCAGCTATATATACCGATCTACACACAGCTGTAACATCACACCTCTGCCTTGTCCTGCTGATGAGAGTGAGTCACCAGCCAGCAGGCGATGAGCAGCCTGAATGGAGGCTGTGGGAGAGTTATTAGTAAACACATTTATCTTCCTGATGCGCCCTCTGTGAGAAGGGACTGGAGTCTCTGCGCTCGCCAGCATTCAGCCGCTTCTTATCTGCGGCTAAATGGAAGTCGTGGTGATAACCACAATGAAGCAGGACAGCACAGGAAGCACGAGGGTCACGCACGTGGTGATTACTCCGTCTCCACGGCGAGGACAGTGACACTGACATGCTGGCTGCGGATCAACGAGAACCCCCCCCCGGCTGAGAGAAATGTAGGCGTCGTTGAGATTCACAGTTGATACGTCTGCACTGTGAGATGTCGGGGTCACTTCAGGTGGAAGCAGATGACGTCTTCATCAATTCTTAAAAATATCCAACAGAGCTGCAGGGAGGAAGAGCTCAGAGCTCAACACACCGCAACTTAGGAAAACACATGCTAATTAAGGAAGCATCTTCATCAGCTTGACAATACACACGCCCGCAAATACACACAACACAATGAAATGCACAGCGTGTAGCACAGCGACAACGGGGGCCTGAAGATGCACAACAAATACACAAACACGCTGCAAATAGCACAGACGACAACAGGAGTGTTTCCAAGTGATGAACCCAGCTGGGACAAACTTGTTGTTCATTGTTTTGGGACTTTTGAAGTTTGGGAAGTCGGCTTCTCCTCGGTGGTGTTGGAAAATCAGCTGAAATAAAAGTTTATTTTTGCGTTTTTTGGTTTATTTAAACACGGTGAGGACATGATTCAGCTTTTTGTCACTTTTTTAGTGTCTCCTAGAAACACCTCCATTGTCGTCTGTGCTATTTGTGGCGTGTTTATCTATTCGATTGTGTGTTTTCAGCACACAATACTTTCTTAATATGCTTGTGTTTTGTTTATTCCCGTGTTTTGAGCTCTCAGTTTTTTGCTGATCGACCGAAATTACTTGAATTTAATTAAATCCGGGCTCTGAACTCTTGACCTCCAGCGGAGCAGCTCATGTCTGGGGAGCTGGGACACCTTACACTTGGCTCTCTCCCATTTGTTTGCTGTTCTACGGCGGAGGTTGAAAATATTGAAAGTTATCTCCGGAGTGAGTTATTATTGCACGGGGGTCCAGGCAGGTCCTCGGAGCCAAAACAACAGTGTTGGCTGGAGCGTCCTTTGAAAACAAATCTTACCTCTCCCTGGCGCAGGACGTTTATTTATCCCACAGATACAGGCTCTGTTGCTCCGGGCGGCTTGACACAGCCCTGCTCCATATTTCATATATTCACCCAGGATAAACAAGACTGACTCTGACAGTCCGACTCACGCTGAAGTGTGTCAGGATGTGTGTCTGTGTGTGTGTGAGTGTGCATGTACTGCACGTGTGTGATAAATGTTGAGTTTGTGACAGAGCAGCTCTGCCCAAAGCAATCGGTGAGAAGCTGCTACTTTGTCCGATGATTGAATCGTCTTTTCTCCATTTTTCTCCCTCTTCCTCACCCAGTGTGTTTCCAGCCTTCCTCCTCTTCCTCACACTTTGAGTTTCTGCTTTTGTCGCCAAGCGTCTGTTATATTAGATCTGGTGAGAGGCTCAGATTGTAAATAAGAGGTACACTGTTCCACCATAGACATATTGATCTCTCTCACACACACACACACACACACACACACACACACACACACACACACACACACACACATACACACACACATACACACACTAACATATCAGTCAGGTGGCAGAGAAATGCTATGATTGATGGTGACTATGGGATTTGATTTGTTTGACAGAGTTTGTGAGTCGCTGGGTCTGAACGTGTGCTGTATGATGTGTGTGTGTGAGTGTGTGTGTGTTCGTGTGTGTATTTTGTTTTCCTCTTGGCTCAATATGTTTTCTGGGATATTTACACCGGGAAGTTGACTGATGACATAATTAAGGTCATGTAGTGATCTGTTGCGGCCGTGTTCCTGCTACACACACACACAAACACACACACACACACACACACACACACACACACACACACACACACACACACACACACACACACACACACACACACACACACACACACACACACACACACACACACACACACACACACCAAACCCGGTCGGTAAATAAAGCCCTGGCCAAGAGGCGATGTTGTGTCGCAACATATATCAGCAAATTTTCACACACACACAAACACAGACACACACACACAAGAAATATGTCATGTCACAGAGCAGTAATGTGGCTGTGTGCTGGTGCTGTGTTGTTGTGTTGCTACTTTGTGACAAAACATCGCTGATAAACGCAGCTGGTTATTTTTTGGAGGCCACAGAAGTCACTGTTTTATGACGGATGATATTTTATTCCAACAGGCACATTAGCATCACAGCAGTTCATTTTTTTCTCTGACTGGGTTTTATCAAGCTCCATTAAAAGCTTCACAGAGACAAAATAAAAAACATAGTTAACGGTAAACTAGATGAGTAAAGTGTCCTCGTGGTCTAAAACAAATTTAAACCTGTCAGTCAGGTTTGCTGTTAACCCTGAGCGAAAAGTAAAAACGTTTTATTTCTGTTGTTATCTTATTAGGATGCATTTTATGTTTGAGTTGTTGTTCGGAAAAGCGAAACACAAACCTGAATTGGTCTATGATACAGAAGCGAACATTTAACCTCCAGATGAAAGAGCAAAGTCTCACACGTAGAAGACACCTCAGATGTCCAGACAGTTTGTGGTGATACGAGCAGATGACAATGTCTGGTGCTTTAAACAAAATGTTGTGATCTACACAACAGAGTTAACAAGTCACTTCCTGTCTCTGCCTGCTGCACCCGGCTGCTCCACCTCTGATCTGGTTAATGAGGAGGATATGTTGCTGTTGTGAACGCGCCTGTGCAGAGAACCTCCTGCTGGGTTGTGCAGGCAAACTGTGGCTAAACTCCGGAGCCAATTCCCGGAGGTCATGTCTGAAACAGCTTAAGCGTGAATCTGAGTGGGAATAATGGTTTGTCTCCATCATCCTTGTGATAGGCTGGCGACCTGTCCAGGGTGTAGCCAGTATCTTTCCGACCCTCAGACGACAGCACAGATAACAGACGGATAGATACATGTAGTAATTTGCTGAAAGTCTAGGGAACATTCATACACTGATATTCTGAGATTTATTTTCAATGGATATCCTCAGAAAGATAACAGTCACATTGAATATATACATATTATGTCTCTGTCGATATCAAACCAACAACCCTCTGATAGGTGGGTGATCTGCTCTCGCTCTGGATCCACAGCCTCCCTAATGGGGACAATTTAAGATTCTACCAAATGTTAGGGGAGCTCTGTGGATTTTCACATCACTCTCTGGTATTAGGTTGTGTTTGTTATTTGACCTTTTGAAATGTTTTGAAAATTGCTCTGATAAGATAGCAGTAACTTGGAAAAACACGATGCTCTGCAGAATCCTGGCAGTTGAAGTTTAGGAACGAAAACCTTCATGTCATTGGGCTCGGCCAAAATTATACTATTAATTACTTTATTTATTTAATTTGACAAAAATGTGTCGTCAGTGGTTTTAACTGGCATAAATAAAAACACTTCATTCCAGATCAAAAACTTTTCCTCTACCAAGATTATCCTCTAATTGCAGGAGTTAAGAAATGTTCTGCTTCAACTTCTATCTGTGTGAGTGTGTGTGTGTGTGTGTGTGTGTGTGTGTGTGTGTGTGTGTTGGTGTGTGTGTGTGCGTGTGTGTGTGCATGTGTGTGGGTGGTTTCTCTTGAGAGAGAAGATCATCCCTCTTCACATGTTACAGACTGACAGTTCCCTTCACTGGAATGTTAATGGCACTGGCCAATCCAACTAATTGGGCTTTGTGTGTGTGTGTGTGTGTGTGTGTCGTGTGTGTGTGTGTGTGTGTGTGTCCGTGTGTGCGTGTATGAATAAGCGAGGACACTTAAACTTGGTTAACTGCAGTCGAGTCTTCCCTCTTTCAACTTAAATGAGGTCTTGAACCATGAGAGAGACGACACTGAGGATGCAGTTGGCAATCACGATGGATCAAAACACAATTTTACCACGCACATGAAAGTGTTAATGTTCTACAGAGCAGCCGATCTGTGGGTCAGGACAGAGTCTTTACCAACGGCCGACCTCTCTATGATGCACGTAGCATTAATCCACATCTCTATCTTCAAAGAGGAACGAGAAGAAGCTTTAATCGTATGATCAAGACGGACCAGCCGAGCGCTTTGAGACTTGTGAGAGGATTAAAGACACTTTAAGACCAAAAACAAAACCTCCAGATCTCAGCTGGGCTGACGGACAAGCAGGATGGAAGTGTGGGCAGCGCTCTGTGAAGCCTGGGAGGATCTTGGCTTGGAGAGCAAAGGGAAAAAGAGGCTACAGAGGCCAGGGGGGGGTGGGGGGGGTGGGGGTGGGGGGGGGTTGTGCAGTCTATGGTGCTTTGTTACTCAAAGACATGATTTTGCTTATGTGAGCATTGACGGGTCCAGAATGTGTTTGTCAGCCGCCACAAAGGTGTGGACGCACAATGGTTGTGTTGTCACGTACCTGCTGCTGTTACAGTCGCACACGTACCGAAAGACGAGCTCCTGCCTTCAGAGGGAAAATTACTGCAAATGATATAACTCTGGATGGTTTCACAGAGATACTTTACTTTGCTCTTCTGCTCTTTTGAGTGGCAATCAACAAAATAATATACAACAGCCATCAACCTGTCACAGAAGACGAATGTTCCCTCCTGGTCTCCATGATCAGTTACTGTTTCACGGTAGTTGGACATAATTTAATCGTTCTCAGTGACATTTTCTAACATTTATTTTTCATACACATCAACCAAAAGGCCCCTGAGTGAGCGAGTACCTACACCGAGGCTGATTGGTCTTTGCTTTTACATTTATTGAGATCCTCCTCTCATAGATAAAAGCACCCTACACACAGCAGGTTGTTTTTCCCATAAAGATCGCTGCATTATTTCTTGAGAAATGGATGAGATAATGTATTAAAGTTTAATACACCGTACACAGCAAATGTTAATGAATAAATCGTGACCCATTAAAAGGTACCAATACAACCAGTGGCAGGAGAAGATAACCAATTAGCTAACCGGCTAGAGGTGTGTTGTTTTTCTTCTTTTGCATATACTTTATTTTCCACAGACGTTATGGCAGAGACGGAAAATGCAACAGCTAAAACATTGTTGGAAACATTTTTGGATAACTTAAGTACGGATTTCAACAAAATATATCAAAGGACTAGTAGTTTCTAGACATTTAAGAATCAATACATATTATATCAAAAAATTAGACAAGATTTCCCCCCTTTATTGAATCTCCTTCAAAAATTGAATGGGCTCCTCTTTGGCACACACCCCCGCCCTTCCCCCATGTTTCTCTTTAGTAGTTTTTATATAATCCAGCTGTAAACATTCCTGCATTAAAGTCCTGCAATATAACCTTGGTAATAAATATAAAATGGATGTTCCTTTTTTATTCCTGCTGCTCTCAGGTGTTTATCAATTTAAGGTAAATGCACATTTCTGCTCTATTTTATTAAAACTGTCCAAATGGTGAAGACCTCTTTTAAAGTGTGTGCAGAAGTCTAAACCAGGCTTGACTGTGGAGGGAATTCAGAGGGAAAAAAAGATGTGATTATAGATTC
Source organism: Pseudopleuronectes americanus (assembly GCA_038501795.1). Classification (NCBI taxonomy): domain Eukaryota; kingdom Metazoa; phylum Chordata; class Actinopteri; order Pleuronectiformes; family Pleuronectidae; genus Pseudopleuronectes; species Pseudopleuronectes americanus. The sequence goes on along the minus strand of CM076716.1, from coordinate 23,162,225 downwards.
TAGCCGGTTTAGTTCGGACGTGGTTCTGCATTCTCACCATCTACGTCTTTCATATTCTGTTCTAGTCCGTTCAGGTAAATCAAGTCCTATACAGCAGGTGCATTAACCTGCTGCCACCGGTGTGACGCTCAGTGAGTTCCTGTGCATATTAACTAGTGATTGCATTACAGCTAATTAAAGCAGGGGAACATCTTCATCAGTACAAATTGGTCTGTGTCCAACATCTCCTGTCCTTCCCATCCCCCCACACCCAAAACCGACACTATGACATTCACGTGCACTTCACATCCTGAATGTTAATCAGTGCCTAGGTGAGAGAGGAGTGAGGGTTGAACCTTTCTCAGTTTTTTTTCATTTTCATTTTTTATTACTGACACAAATATTTCTGTCACATTTTTTATGTGAACAAATAAGTACGACAACATGAATGCCTTTCAGGAAACGACTGTGCACCCTTACATATTTAAACCATAGCACGTGTCTGTCTGTCCCCCCCCCCATCTCTGTGAAAGTCACTTTTTCATTATGCCCTCTTCAGATCAGCTATAAACACCTTCAACTGGACAACACAGCATGCAAAGTACTTCATTTTGGGAATAACCTGACCCTTTAAAACGCAAATTTACTTCCCTGTCTCCTCAGCCAGGGTAAACAATTAACAAGAGCTGCAGGTAATGTGCAGGGTGTCATTCGGAGAGAATACGAAATAAGCAGCAGAGCACAGCCAAGAGGAACCTCTCCTCCGAGTGGATTCGCTAAATATCTCATCACAACAACAACAGCAGCTGCCGAGGGATTTGAGATCAAGAGCATTGAGATATTATCAGAGGATTTACACATAATAAGAATAGGGTACTAAAAACTCACTTCTCGGTAAAGGACAAAAAAAAGGTTTTGACTTTGATTGTATCTTCTGGTTCATCAAAATAACCACTGTACAAATTATAGTTATAGTTATATTGTAATTATATTTAATTATATTATGTAATTCACCCTCACTTTATAACTGTAATACTCATACCGGTCAATATTTATATTTATCCCTGCCCTTCTTTTTCTTTCTTTTCTTAGACACTGTTTGTACTGTTTGTACTGTTTGTATTGTTTTGTGTTGTGTTGTGTATTCTATGTAAGCACACTGAGAGCCACTTCACCATGTCATATTCCTTGCTTGTGCAACTTACTTGGCCAATAAAACCTGATTCTGATTCTTTGTCTAATTATTGAATGCAACAAGTTTAGGAAATGTCCTTTTATTAAATATCTGTAACTGAGAATATTAAAGCCGAACTCGTCTGTGGTCACATTCCTTTAACTCAAAGCAAAAGATACAGTTTGGAAAAAGGGTGCAGGAGTTTGATTTGTTATGTCATTGTTGTGTCATTCAGGCCTCACGAATGAAGCCTTCAATTCGGCCACAACAATACTATGTACCCACCGCACGGTTGCGTAACAGAAGTCAAATGGCGGCTTTCTGGAGGAAGACAATAGACATGCCAATTGAGGGCAATCATTCTGTGGTCTTGAAGGAGGCCCTGTGTTACCACGTCTAGTTTTGTGGGGACCTGTCTCGAGCTCAATTCACAGAGCCTAAGGGTCTTTCATCTCCTCGGGGCCTATCACTCTTAAAGCTGGGAAACAGGAGCTGAGGGACTCTCGACTCCCAGTACCCCCAGCCCAGCTTCCCTGCACCTCACACCCCTCCTGCCGCACTGGCCCTCTCAAAGGAGTCTTTCAGCATTGTGTGGAGGCCCGGTTCCAGGTCAATGGGAGCCCAGAGATTTAGAGCTGCGATCTGAGTGGGAACAAATGGTTTGTTTGGTGAGAAGCCTGAAGTAGCTTTAGAGCTTCCATCAAACCTGAAGGTATTGCTGACATTAGTATTTAGTATTACTGCAGCAGAACTAATATGACTGTGAGGACAGAGCTGCTGGTTCTCCCTTTCAGTCTTACTGGTCGGTCTCAGGCAGCGGACTGGGCCCAGATCCTCAAACCAAAGTTAATGCAATCTTGTCTTTTTTTCTTCTTTTATTGATTTTGCAAAACTTATTCAACACATCTCAACAAAATGCCAGAAAATGTCCGAGAGAAAAATCTAAGCCGGTGACACCTGCTGTGGCATTTTCAGAAACACAATTACACTGACCTGCGAGGGACTGACATTTAAAAGAAACGCTTTTTCCGGCCATCGGTTGGATTACTCCAGCAAATCGGATTCGTGAGACGCGTGAACACATCCAGCACCGAGTGAAGTAATCGGTAAAGAAAGTCCGGCACCATCTACTGGGCTGAATCAGTACGTGTTTGTCCGTCTGGTCTGGTTTTGAATGTAAGGAACGCCTCTGCCTGTGGAAGGTCGTATCCTTGTCCCCCATCTGTCCTGTGTGGCAGCTCAGCTTCATTGGGGAGACATCAACCCTCGACTCCATCGCTGACTGTCTCTGCTCAGGCTTTTTGTGCGAGTCCCAGCCGCTGACTGGGTTGTATAATGTGACTGATGTCCTCTGGGCAATCTGCTACTGGGACAAAGACGCGTTCAGGTGATCCACCGGCTGATTGGCGCCCGGCTAACGGAGAGGACGCCGTGACCTCTGAGGCTGTCAGGTGCCAAACCAGCCTGTTAATTATGCATCCGGACACTTGGCCGCCGCTGGAGCCAATCTGCCGCCGCCTGTGTGGCGTCTACACATGCAGGCCCCCCCCCAAACAAATTCACTAGAGCTGCTTTAGGACACGCTCTGAACTCTGGATATTTTCATAAAATGGTTCCAGAGTGTGTGAGAATACAAATGTCCGAGTAGGTTGCTCCAGACATTTTCCGGAACTTTTCCTTCCAGTCCCTTAGTAAAATGGCCAAGTGAGACCAATGGATGCAAAAGTGGAAAAAAACTCCAAAGAGAATGCAAATATCTTTAGATGAAAAGAGTTGCAATACATGAAGAGGACGCCGGCTAAGAAAGACGAGTAGATTCAAGAGCTTGTGGCGATACATCATGTCCTCCACCATGAATGCTCCACCAAGACGCCACCCTGTTGTTGGGAACTCATCTGTCCCGGACAATCTCCTATTGGTTCTTCACATGTGAAAAGTAAATATTAATAAAAGTAGATATTCTGGATAGTTTCCTGTGTTTCTGCCTCGAACTGGTTTAGCATCAATGCTGCTATTCTTTGAGTGCGTGAGTGAGTGTGTGTGTTTGTCGGTGTGTGTGTGTGTGTGTTTGTGTGTGTTTGTGTGTGTGCTCCAGGCAGAACTGACTCTGTCCTTTGCAAAATCTGAGTGGGAGGTACTTCACTTCTTAAAGGTGTGTCAAATGTCCATATTTCCGCAAGTCAGGATTTCATTGTTGAGCCGTGTTGACCCTTCAGTCCTTCCTTCCTTTATGCCTTCCTTCCTTCCTTCCTAGCTTCCTTCCTTCCATGCACATCACTTGTTCTCCTGCCATCCTCCACAGTGAACATGCATTGTGAACGTATTTGTCTTTGACCTGTTGCCCTTCACCCTGCCCCCCCTTGTATGGAGGCGTAAGCTAATACTGATGTTTCTACTGCCTCATCCACTCCTCCCCCTCCTCCTCACTCACCACCTTCTCCTCCGTAATCCGTCCTCGTCGTTCTTTAATTGCTCCCCATGTAAACCTAATCTGCCTCCTCCCCCTTTGTCTCCTTCCAACATCTCCTTATTTGCCTCAGCTTCAGATGGTCTGGTGGATAGGCTAATTTCACACTCCTTTATCACAGACTACAATCAGACATCTAGTGCAGGATTGTGTGTGTGTGTGTGTGTGTGTGTGGCCTGTTTGGTTGTTGCATTGTTAGAGGCGATGCCTGCCAACACTATTTCTTTTAGACAGACAAAAGCCTTGTTTTGGATGAGCCGTGTTTATTGTTCATGCTGACATCGCTTTTATGACAGAATGACTAATGAGTACAGTCTAGTGAGTGTGTGTGTGTGTGTGTGTGTGTGTGTGTGTGTGGTGTGTGTGTGTGTGTGTGTGTGTGTGTGTGCATGTGTCTAGCATAAACACTTTCAAAGATAATAGAAATTGGCAGCAGCCTAAAAGTCCTGGCAAACTTAAAATCTATGATGTGAAATGAGTGGGGTGTGAACGAGGAGCAACTGAAGGACGTTAACTCGCTGGATCCTACACAACTTTCAGTGAAGAAGAATCAAACTACAACAACTCTTCATCTCTGCTTTAACCTTTCATTGTCGTACACACACAAAATGCAGCCTCTCATTTCATCAGTGGGTCACTTCACATTCAAGTGTAACTGTTGACGATGTGGACGTGTTTATACTATTGACGGAAGAATATGGACAGTTTGGAGGAGAGAGTAGCCGTGAATCACAGACACAGGAGTTTTGATTTGGAATAAAAGATTGTCTCTGAAGCCTCTTCAGAGTGGGAAACAGAGTTCAGACCAACAATGAGGAGCCAGAGTGTAAATAAGATGAATATAAATCATGTTATTATTTGTGAGAGTGGCCAGAATGTGGCTGAAACCGCAACTTTCTGTCCAAACTCGACGGAGCCAGAGAGAAAAACCAAGCTGGGCCCGAACCTGACAGAAATTCAGATTTGTGTGTCTGACCCAAACCTGATGTCTTCCCCCAATAACAGGGCGGTGCTATATACAAAATAAAGTGGAACAGAAGATCCAATGTGACGAACCCGACCGAACCTGGATGGGGTCCAATGGGCTCTGATCGGGTATGTCCACTCCAGTACTGGCTTTTCATAGGGCTTTTAATGGATTGGATATACTGGGCATGGTGTAATGTCTGAGGACATCTGAGGGTCAGTCGGATACCTCACTCCCAGACAGGATGATGTCATAGAGGAGGAGGGGGGGGTTAACCAGATCTGGCTTTAGATGTGGACTCGAACAAGGTCCAGTTTGATTCTAGTTGGTAAAACTCCACAATCTTTAACTAATGAGTTGAGTTATAAAAATATACAGAATGGTGAAAACTGGTTTAAGAATATGTAACAGACATTACAGATGTTACAGATTCGGGCACAGATCAGCTGACAGTGCTTAGCTGGTAGTTCCCGGAGCCAAGTTGGTGACTAAATGGTAAAGTGCTGTTGCAGTTCGTGGCTGGTATGTCTTACCAGCTGAGATTAGACTTTCTTCATTAGTTATTAATGTTAAATTACTCCTTCTATCCTATATGTCCAGCGATTTCTGCCATTTTTGAAATGTATGTGATAGTCTTGCTTGATGTATTGGCCACACTGCCCCCTTCAATTGCTGGGGGTATTGCTCCATTTGGAATGTTTTGTGCACATCTCTAAGCTTTCAGAAGACTTTTGCTTTAAAAGCTTCCACCGACATACTTCCTGGCCCTTAAGTTTCTAATATTAACCCAAAAGCCAGAACTCTCAGACATTGGTTTGAAGAGAACAGCTTCTTTTTTTGTCTTTCTTCACGGCTTCCACCTTTTGCCTGCTCAAACATAATGCCCATGAAAATATTCAAGAATAGCAGCGCATGCAAAGTATTTGTGTACAGCCACTGTTGATTCCCATTGTTTGCAAATTTGCACACTGCACTGAGGGCGCACCGGGGGAGCGCAAAGATTAGAAGGTATCTGCAATCCAGGGGAAGCAGAAATAGCAATCTCAGAGTATTCACAGAGCTACAACAATGTATAAGGTGCTAAGGTGAAAGAGCAGCAAACGCCTCGGAGGGATTTAGAAGAGGTTTAGTCATTATAAAGGTGCACTTATATTTAAACAAGCTTATGCAAAGCAAAAAGACTTATCGAACTGTTTCTGCAAGGCAACTTGTTCTCTTTGCAAAGTTTGACACGAATGTGGAAATCAAGCTCCGAGTATTGGTTCTCTTTGCATTCTTGTTGATCTTGAATTTTTTGAACTACACTTTGAGGGCATACGTGCTGCCCGCTCACGACTTCAAAATAAAAACTTATAAAGGTTGGATAAGTCAATCTCTTTCTTTGTCCTTTTCCTCACCATGCACACAAACCTCTCTTTCATTGGCAGCTGCGTGTGGACACAGCTGGATGTTAGAGAGCAGAGACCTCGCGTAAGAGAACAACGCATGAAAGTAGGAAAGTTCGAAAAGTGACTTGTTTGATGATATAAGATCAAAGGAGGAATAAGACGCGGTGGGACAGAAAGTGAGCGAGAGGTCGCTGTTCATAAATCTTTTCCATGTACTGACTATATGGTTGTTTTCTATTCAGCAACATTGTAGGATAACTATTGAGTCGGTTAGAGCTGTTAATCACGACCTTTGATATTTGAGACTGATTTATTCATTGTTCATGCCTGACCTTTCTACTTGGATTTGCGCTCTGCATCCACTTAGAGAAACAGAGCAAACTCGAGCTAAGCCTAGATGGTACGTATGGCTTGTGAATAGCAGATGATATGAATATATATAGATATCACGTGTCCCTGTATTCAGAAAGATTCAGCACTGGACTCAAATGGAGCCGGGGGTTATCATCGTAACTCTTCTCCCTTTTGGTTTTCTAGGCTTTTATTCTCCTTCTCATGATGGTTCATATTTCACATGGATGGATGTTAATGTCTGGAATATCAGAGAAGCTGCAGCAAAAATCTTGTATCAAAAAGACACTGTTATAATTCTGAGCTGATCATATAAGCCTAATGTAGTTTTCACGATCTGTTCTGTTTTTGGGCGACTGCCCCACTTGGAAACATGACACTTCCTGTTTATTACATGATGTTTTCACGTTGTTTGTCCATCCCATTCTCATACCCCTCAAAAACGTCCTGTGGGAAATTCCAAATTTGGTACATAAGTGTGGTTGGACTCAATGATTGATTTATTTGACGTCTATGGTGAAAGGTCAAGGTTGCTGTGACCTCACAGATACATTTTTTTTTGTGAATGTATTATCTCAGGAACTCCTCTAAGGAATCCTTTCAAATTTACTACAAAGGTTCACTTGGACTCATGGAATAAATAATTAGATTTGGGTGGTCAAAGGTCAAACATATCTTTTTCTGTTCATATTATGGTCTTTAAGTTTCTTTTTCCTCGTGTGTTGTATATTTAGAGGACTGATATATTGAGTGTTAGCAATTTGGTGCAATGAATTTAAGGGGACTGGTGAGCCTTTCATATTTGAGAAATGCTTTTAAATCAATTTGGTGATTTTGAAACTTCCTTTATTCGGTTGAATAACTTTTCTGCTTGCTATTGATACACAAGGATCAGCTGCTTAGTCCTTCACATGTTACTACTATAACACCACTCAACCTAGAAGTTACTGTTCAAACAGAGTAGTTGAACTTTCTTATCAAAAGGTCTGTTTGCCAGCATTATTAACTATTTCAGTCATTCCCTATAGCACACCTACAGGCATTTCTCACATGCTAAAGTATTGCCTCAGCGCGTACCAGCGGTGATGACGTGTTTTGTTTGGAGCCACAGCATGTACAGTGTAACCATGCATTATGAATTTCTTTAGCGCCATATCCCTACTGCCATTTCTAAATACATTATTCCGGATGAAGCGCTTCTTTCCCCGTGTGTGAAAGCGTTTCCACTGATGCAAAGAGCCAACGTCATCGGTAGAGATGGAAATAACGCAGATAATCTGTTTCAAATATTTATCCTCGGGGGAGACTCTGGAGGAAGTGCTCCATTGGTCTCACTTGGCCATCTCATCCCATATCCACGAGCTAATACTACCTTCTACTGTCCAGATTTGTCAAAATGCATTTGGAAATTTGGGGTAATTCCACTGGTTAAGCTTCTGCTGGCAGATTATCAGGGGGTTTCCTGCCACGATTTTACATTAAAACCCATTAGGGACTCAGAATATATGAACTCATTAAAATCAGCAAAAAAAAACCCACAAGGTTGTATTGAAGGACGAATCGGCTCAGGGATGTTGCCAGGTGTGTCTCTCTGGGTCTCTCTTTTTATCTCGTTCTCTGTTTCTCACACACACACACACACACACACACACACACACACACACACACACACACACACACACACACACACACACACACACACACACGCACACTCTCGCCACCTCGTCTTCAAAACCAGGCCAATCTCCTCCTGTCTGTGGAGATTGAGCTGCTCATCAGAGCCTGTTAATTACATCGTTCTCTGAAGGGATGACAAGTTAAGCCACTCTCCTTTCCTGGTTGGATCTGAGGCGTGGAGGCGGGCCTTGAAGCTAATCTCAATAAGCTATAGGGCGGGAGGACACGTCTCCGCTGTCATCAGTCATCAACCGTTTCCAGCTATCGGTTGGCAGGAAGAATCTGCACTCATCTCCTGCCAACTCCTTGTGGAATATCATACAACTTAACCGTGTCCCAACCTGGAAACTCATCCTCCAACCTCAGCATCCATCCCTTAGTCCTGTTCTATTACAGCATGAACAAGGACATGATTGCATTTTAATACAAGGCCTGATTCCCCAGGGTTTTTGCGGAAATACATGATCCAAAAAATGTACTTGAGAGCAGTTATCTCAGCATGACCAAGCTATCGCAGTGTTTTCACCACATTTGAGTACTCCTGTCATTGGCTGAATCGTCATCAGTTCCCAGTTTGTCATCAGTGGTTTGCCCCTCCTCTTCCATGCAACCATCAGATCATACCAATGTTGTCGTCTGTTTACTCACAAACACACACATTCGGTTATTATGTTGTGATGATGTTGGGAAAAAGGTCAAGAGATGCATCTGTTTAGCCTGACCTTTCACCAACTTTTAATTAGTGCCAGCCTCATTGTGTGGGTGTGTGGGTGCATGTGTGTGTGTGTGGTCCTGCAGCTGCATCTACAGATGAATGAGGAAACAGAGGAGAAAACATTGTGGGTCTCTATGTCTTTGGTTTTGATTCAACAGTTCTCTGGAAGTCTGAGATGAGATGAGACACTGTTCTTCTAAACGAGATTCTTTCATTTGGGGATAGCTTCATATTCAATTCAAATCAACCTTGCACCACAACATTCATTCGTATAGCAACTAAAGCATAAGAAATTCTTGTAAAGGTACGTTTATGCTTTACTCTAAAGTTTATCCAACAAACCAGTTCTATGTAGACCTTTGACTTGTATGGAAGAATCTACATTCAACCTTTTCCTTAATTTCCATTTGTCGCCCTTCTTTACGGCTTTGTTGTTGCTTATCAAACTGTGGGAGGAGCTCTGGATACAAACATGTTCGTCCATGTGTGCGTACGTTTGCGTGTGTGGATCCTCGCTAGCCAACTCGGCCCCTTTGCCTTATCTCTTGGTTTGTTAGCCAGCTGATAGCACTGTGGCCTGTTTACCACTGGTTGGATATTAATTTGTCTGATAAGAAGAAAAGCTAAGACGGACTCCTTGAGCAAACAGCCCCACACCCGTCACTCCTTCCTCCACACATACCCAGATACCTACACACTTGTCTGCAACATAACTGCACACAGGCTTGTTTTTTTCAGATTCCCCTTCCATCCATCCTCCCTTTCCTTCATGTCTTTCTCTCCTCATCCCTCTTCCGTCCCCTCCTTCCTCAAACATGTCTTTAAATGATGAAGTCAGCCCACTCCAGCTGTTTTTCTTCCTGACCAGTAGATATCAATAGCATCTGGGTGATATTTACTGGTGTGGGGAAGATGAATGCCCTTCTCTAAATGCTTCAACCCCATTGCCTCTTGGAATATTAGTCATGTAAACAACGTCTGCTTATTAATGGTAAAAGCTTTCCCTAATGATCCACACCTCACATGAGTCTGAAATATCAAGTCAGGCCATAAAGAGCAGCTATAGATCATCGTAATGAATGATGGGAGGCTGGCGGAGGGCTGGGGGAGGAGACCTGTCCCGATGCTAATTCACTCTCCATTTCCCTGCCTGATTCATATGCTGTTCGCTCCTAATCCATCAAGGCCGTATGATTCTTCCATTAGAGCAGCTAGTTTTGCCGTCACATTTTCTGAAGGTTATTTGTCAGCATTACAGGACATTTATGTATTCGGTTGTGATGCCAGTTTCCGAAAAAGTCAACAGAACTGGGGGGAGAAAACACAATTCTCTCTGTAATTGCATGTGGGGTTGAAATCACAAATCTGACTTCCATTAGCGCGTCCCGACGGCAGCTCCACGAGGAATGCGAGTAATTTACAAACCTAATCAAATGAGTTCAAAAAGAAGTGGTATGTGTCCTTTAACGAGTGTTTACTGTTATCTGCCTGACACGATCAGTCCCCTGAGGGAATCCATCAAAGCCCTGTTGTCTTCATCACGCTGGATGGTTCCGAAAAGAAAATTGGCACGACTGTGAATTTGTTCTTGTCAAATGTTGAGTAATCAAAAGCCAGCCAGGCGTAAATAAACAAATTCACTTCGCCATGCCGCGGCATGCTAAGCAGCTCCACCCTCAAATACCGCTCATAATGGAGTGTGATTATTTTTATGGCGCCGCTAAATGGTCAATGACAGTGATAATTCCGTAATGAATCAGAAGTGTACCTGGGAATTTGCTCTAATTGCCTCTGTCTCTTAACTCGCCACATCCGTGAGCATGTTGGTTTTAATATGTTCAATCTGTGCCGAACACGAAACCTTTTCACGTCGCATCAGTGGAATAATGAAAGTGCCTCGGGGGGAGCGACGGCGAGGGGTCAGCGACAGGGGAGCGGTGCACTTACGCTGCCGTGAGTGTAGCATTACCCACAATGCAGGTGGATGCGTGTTCTGATCCTCTTAACTCTGATTATTCGATTCTCCCATCAGCTCCCAGCAGCATTAACACAATCCGTGTCGGCGTAAAGCTGACAATCCGACCGACACGATGATGAACATGTGGTTGGACGTGACACCAACCAAAAGGGATTTATTGTGTAGACACCAAAGAGCTGTTTCTACAGGTCCTGCAGCATCTGTGCGTGAGAGGGAAAGTGCGGGTGTCTCTTGCAACACAAGGGAGTCACGTGACAACGAGGGGATTATCCCTGGAAGTGCTGCTCTTTTCTCCTTTTTGTTCACGGCCTCTAACCGGAGCAACCAAGCACACCCGGAGTTTACGCTCTGTTTTTGAAAGACGGGGAAGTATTGCGTGACTAACTTGTAAAGGAGGAGATGGAGATTTTGTTTTGCGAGACACTGTAGGGTGGAGCCTCTCGTGTCGTGAATCAAAACAAGTGGTACAAAGGAACTATTAGTGTTGAAAGGTCTGTTTCTCAGTGTTATGTTGCTAATGCATGCACACAGGCTTGTTAACAGTTGCTCAATGTCTTTAAGTTCTAAATTAGGGTCATTACATGTTTCTCTTTGCAAATTAGGGGTGTGGATTTTTGTAATATATCTGCTTATTATGGAGGTTGATGAGAGGCAATGTGGGAAGTGTTGGAATTTGGAGCTTAATAAATGCAAAGGACTAAAACCAAGGAGGTTTGTGCCTCTGTCCCATTGAGTCCCTCAGCATCATAAATGTGCAATAACAAATCACTGGACCCATCACATTATATGAGCTCAGAGAAGTGTAATGTACATGGGCAGGGTGTTGCCAGATAGACAAAACAGTAGTTGTCAGTAATTGGTTGTTGGTCGTGCTGGCTCGTACAACCACAGCCTCATCCTGAAGATACACTGCCATCCAGTCCACTGAACCTGGAGCTTTCAACTTGCATAATCATCAGCAGTTCTGTGGGCTGGGGGAGGCAGAGTGTGCCGGGGAAATTAGCTAATGTCTTCTCAGAAAATCACTCTATATGTTTCCAGAGTCCTTTTTTTAAACGATGGCAGTGCGGGAAGTCAGTGGATGTTGTTATGCATAAAATCTGGTGCACAAAAACAAAAAAAAAGCCTTGGGTAAAATGTTGTCCACTGTGGTTTGTGGAGTTTCCAGGATAGTGTGCAGCTTGTTTCAGTTTTTAGTTTTCAAATTTCAATTTGGACGGATTCTGAAATGTTCCCAAGCAGCAACTGAACAGAAGCCGTTCAGTCAAAGGTCGGGTTCCCAGAGGACCTGGCAACGCCCACCGCCTCAATGGTCAACTGCCCAGCAAATACTCTCCCAGTGATCTGAGCACTTGTGAGCGATCAATCACCATCTTCCTCTCCAGCGAAAGCCAGGATCCTGTCCAAGGAGGGCGACCGTTCCCAGGAGCCGGGATCGGATCACCCAGTCTCCCATACGGTGCATTACTTATGACTGGAGAGCCACTTGATGCAGAAGTGGTCAAGATTATTGCTGTATCGGTGGTGAGTGGATGTCATTTGAGATGCAGCACAAGTAGCCGAGCTTTAAGGGGCACAGTGGCTCTCAGATTCCTACTCGTAGAAGTACTATCGGGCCGGTCCAGCCAGCGTTGGCGCCTGTGCTAGCCTTGGCACCGGGCGCTTGGCTGGAACAGGGCCGGACTGCACATAAAAACACTGGGACCATTTCCTGAGTGGAAACTCAATCCCTCACTTCTTCCACGGCCCCATCCCCCACTCTCTGCTCCAGAGGGCCGGGGGCCTGGATCTTCTCTGGTGAGAGAAGTGTGTTTGGAGATGTGGCTCTGAGTGCCGGTGTATATGGGACTGTTTATGCTGGGAGGGCAGCGGCTATTAGGGCTCGCTGTGTAAGCGTTGTTGAAAGAGGGGTGGGGGTGTGTGGGGGTGTGTGTTGCGTCTGCACGTCTCCTCATAAACACAGCAGAGTTTTCTTGTCCGTGTGCATTTTGTCATTCATAGTTCAAAGTGTATCATCCTGTCAATAGGGATTTTGTGCAGCTCCTAACGTGAATGCATCTGCACTCGGTACTCCTCACAGTGCACAGTTGTGTGGAGGAGCGAGGAGGGGGGTGGGGGGGGTTCTGGATGTGATGACACAGGGTCACTTTGTTTCATCCCAGAACCTCTGCCTGACCCGGCGCTGTATCATAATAATAGCTTGTGTGACAGCCATGCTACTCCACTCTGAGCAAATGCTAGCTGACAGTTGTTCCCGTGTGAGGACCAGTGTACATAGCTGCTGCTGTGCCATCCCCCCCCCCTCCCTGCCCGCCCCTCCCAGCCCCGCTCTACTGTAGGTAACAATAGCGGTGCATGGTACCGAGCCGGAGCTGGCGATGCTGTGACGGGGCAGTTGTTGTACACGGCAGCCGAAGCGCCACATGCTATGAATAATGCACTTAGGTCAGGGCATAGGGGAAAGGATGAAGCTCAGAGTGGCGGATGTAAGGTGGATCTTTACGTCAGTGAATGTAGAACATACAGCGCTGGAAAAGGCAAGATCCATAAAATATTTCTATCTCTTTCATGTTTTGTTTTCCTCTATACCAAGGAGAACATTCTCAGTCCGATCACAACTGGAAACTCGCCTTGAATAGAGATCTGTAGAGACAGGTGTGTGGATGCGGTACAATCCCGAACCTTATCGCCCCCTTCAGACTAACTGGGAAATCCCCGGGCTTCAAACGAGCGATCTGGTTCACCAGCCGGCCGGCCACGTCTGCTGGCTTTGAGGGGGTCATTGTTTGTAAATGGCCATTTTGTGGTTGCAGGAGAACACGGGAGGGTTCGAGTATCAGGGCAGCCCGGTGCCAAACAGTCACCCCACTGTTCTCCACCAGAGAACACACAGAGCAGCCTCAATTAGTTTGCCCAGTAATCTCCCCTCCCCTGTCACATGATCCGGGCTGTTTGTAATAACACACAGGGGGGGCCGGGGCTGGCCTGGTCAGGAAATGAGATGATCCATGGCTGACAGCTTAGACACACAGCAGCCACTTATCTGTTATTACTAGGCTGCAACGACAGTCTCACTCTCCCCTGTGTGTGTGTGTGTGTGTGTGTGTGTGTGTGTGTGTGCGTTCATAACTTTCACACGTGATTATGGGGATATAAACAAAATGAAATGTGATATCAAATCAGGGACGAGAGGATTAAAAGATAGCGAAGGTGGATCAGAACTTTATGTGTATGTCAACATGCGTGTGTTCCTGCATGCACAGCTATCGAAAACATTTGCACAACCCCCCGTCCTCCTGTCGCAACCTGTTGACTCCTCCGCCGTGATGTGGAGGTGTCTGCAGGTTTTTATAAGGACGCTGCTGTTAAACCTTGAACAGTCCTTTTGGCTATAATAGGCCGCTGTCAGCCCACTGGAGGCCCAGAGCGTCCCAGACAATCAGTATCAACATCAACCTGTGTCATGTTCCCTCTCAGTGATGTGGATATTCTGCAACCTCCCCGTTCTGTTTCCATCGCCCTCACTGTCCTGCTCGATATGTCGGTGCTACCGGTCCAGGAGCCGGATTTCAAACGACGGCTACGTATGAGCGAACGCACAGATCTCTGTAAGATGGAGAGAGAGAGAGAGAGGGGGGGAGGAGAGAGAGAGAGAGACCTCCTCTGAAAAGCCCCAGTTCAAAGGCTGAGACTTTACTTCACTCCGTGGCTCTTGGCAGAAGTCGGAGATCAAAGCTAAACGTCGAGCAACAAATGTGTGTTTCTGTCAGTGGCGATTTGTCTGTGTTTGATCAGCAGCCTCCCTTATCTCCCGGCCGCACTCCGCCCGCTAATATGCAATAATGGACTGCCTTTCATGAGACAAGGGACGTGGGCCCGATGTGATGGATGTGACGGAGGTGAATGGAGCGGACGGGAAGACAAGTCACGAGGATTCAAGAAAAACTTTGACAGTTTGTTCATGTCACGCAGGTAGATGAGGAAATACATTTACCGGCCATGAACTTTGCTTTTCTAATTTGAAGAACGCAGCGGGAGATTCTCCGGGTCAGACACGTTCACACAAACAGGAAATCTAAAGTGTTTAGGATACGGGGGTGGCGTCACATGTTTTTCATTTGTTGTGTTTCCAACGTCGATATTTTTGTCTGCATCCTTATACACATGTTTTTCTTCCAGTAGCCTCCGTCACATGTTAGACATTACATCGACGCGCCCACTTCCTCGTGGTAAATTCTTTGGACATACTGTTTTCCTGCTGTATCCTCACATGGGCTCACTTGGACTTTGTCTGACATGTTAACTAGGGGGGTGGAAGGAAAATTAACACACAACCTATCTGTGATCATTCAGGAGAATATGCAGATATAAGTACATGTCTGAAAGCAGCTATTCTGACTTTAGTTACTTATATGTACTCATGTTACTTGCAAATTCCTAATAAAGACCATTTTTACATGATTGAAATATGGATTCACACACCTTCTGATCTTTGCATTGCCCACAACCATTTGCAGTGATAACATCACTCATTCCCCGTCTCTCTTCATGCTCTGTCTTATTTAGGGCTTTGCATATACAATATTTACAGCAGACAAATTAAACTGCCTTCTCTTGGTTAGTTGGATTAAAGAAAATCCTGCCTCGGACCTTTTAATGCTAAAATTCAAGCAGTGGTTTTGTAAAATAAAAATAATTCCCACAGGTTGGGCTGAAAGACCGCTTTGCCTTTGGTCCGGCAAAAAAAAATTTAAAATAACTTGGCTTCTCCCGTCGCTGTGTAAATACTATAAGAAGTGTGTAGCTGCACTTCAGCCAAACACAGCGTGGTGTTTTTACAGTGCATGTTTATTTCCAGGAGAATACACGGTTAATCCACACAGAGCTTCCAACCCTTTCTGCTGCTCAGAAGTTCTAACATTGGGCGTTTGGTGTCAGAGGCTGTGTTTGTTACCTCTGGGCACAGAAGCTTTCACACTTTTCGAAAAGTGCTGTTTCAAAAGTGCGCGCTGGCCAGAGCCAGACGGGAATAATGGCTTCCTGCCCCGTGTCCTCGGAAAAGAGAGAATGTAACACCATCAGGCCCTCCACTCGAATTACTCTCCTCCACATTGACACAATGGCTCTAATTGGACAGGTCGGATATAGCTGCAGATAGGTGCGTGTGCGTAGATGTGTGGTTTTGTGCGTTCAGCGAAGTGTTTCCCGCAACAATGTGCCCACGGACTCTGTTCCTGAAAACACCCCGCTGCTGAAACCACTCCGGCAAAGAGCTGTGTTTAAGACACGGAGCTATTATCCCAACCCTCAGCCCCCCGACTACTGAGCATTCAACTTCGTAGGCTCCAAGTCAGGAGAGCTCCAATGACACCAGCTGGCAGGGTAGAGTGCAATGGGAGCACTGGAGTCCCACCTCCTCCTCCTTCTTCTTCTTCTTCTCCTGCCAGCTCCGCCCTCACACTGTGCACAGCTGGACGGGAACTAGATTAATGTTGTTTGTGGGGCCAGCGTTAAACAAGGGTTTCAATGACGCTGTAGAGGAGGACGGGCCTGTTGAACCAAAGAGGCAGTGAAAGGCAAGGGGTCACTGCCTGTTAATTAGAAGTCATGGTACGTCCTCTTTGTTTCTGTGTTGGCAGCGACTCGTGTCCTCGTCTATGATCTCCGGAGACACAACGATTCCCCTTAATAAATCTTAATCGCTCTTTGGTTTTCAGAAGTGGAGCGTCTGACATGATTCCGTAAACTTTTTAATTAAACTGAAAATTAAGAGTTTTTTTTTGTCTTCTTCCTAATCGGCCGTGATCCGACGGTGAAACATAAATACATCTCACAGATTGTCAGGAACATTCAAGGTGCACATACACCTCCGCTAGACAGCTGCTTCCTTTTTAAATAGCTGTCGGCGTGCTGCAGGAGAAGCGGTTGCCTCCAGCTCACATGACTAAAGCAACAGATTTAAAGCTATTTTCTTTTTTTTTCCGGGCTGGTCAACAACACATAATTCAATAACATCGGCAATCCCTGCGTTACATATTGCTGCAGTTCATTCCAGATAATGCTTTGCTCGTGAATCACAACAACATTTGTTTTCGCCACAAGCAGAATGTCGCTGGCTTATGGTCGAGCAGCAGCAAATCTTAAAAGTGTTTTATCCATTTAGCTGCTGATTTACGCGGCGGTTTCCCCCTTTTAGGTTGAACGCCATTACCTCTAATACAGACACATTATCCTGAGATGTTAGCTGAACTGAATCATTACAATGCATAAACCTTTACGGCCATTTCCAAGGTAAATCTATTCACGTTTTTTATTATATACAAAGTTCCAGGTTAAGATAGAGAGTTATGCTTTTCTTTTCTTTTGTTTCTCGGATTTTATATCCAATTTTCTTACTTTTTTTCAACGTAATATTGAACCGTTTACAAAGATAAGCTTGAGCTGCATTTTAAGTATGAAAGATGTCTTAATAATGTATTATTATATTGTAATTATAACAACTTATTGCGTTTTTCCCTTTCAAATCTAAAACCACATTTTTTGTAATGATTGCTTAGGGAGATTTTGTGTTGCATGAAAATGGTAAAAAAAAATCTAAATTAAAAGGCTGAGTTGTGAAGCACAGGGATAAGTACTGCAGAGCAGATTACAAATGTAGATGACAGCAGACTAAATGCAAATCTGGCAAGAACCACGGCGAGTTGAGTTTAAAAAAAAGCATTGTTAAAAGCCGGGGGGGGGGGGGGGGATAAAATCATTGTTTGGAGAATAGTATGTAGGGGCACAACTAGCAACCCCAATCAACGCGTTGGGTGTGGGGGGGGGGGCGCTGGGGGGGGGGTGCGGTGTTGCTGGCGGGTGGTTGTGTTGTTTTTTTGGTGTGGAAAAGAGTAAAGTATGTATAGTGGTTAATACTTTAGCATAAGATGGGGGGCAATATTCAGGGCCAAAAAGGGGGCTGTCATGTGAATGATTTCGCATAATTTGGCAGACGGATGCCAAAATTGAGCAAGATTCTTCTAGAGTCGCCTAATAAGGTTGATGTAGCAAGTAATTCCACAAAGTCACTAATAATCATATTCGCACGTGACTGCCTAACCCAAACTGTACTAGGTTTTAATAGGCTAATACCCTCCCTAAGGGAATAGAAAAGACATTTCCCCCCCCGAAGCCTTCAATACACCCCCCTTAAGCTTTTACGTCGCCCCCTCCCGCCAAGCAGCCACAGGCAAGGGCTAATTCCTTCCCCTGAGGGACCTCAGTGGCTAGACAAACGAATACCTATTTAAAAGTAAACAATAATAATATGGGCTGTTTTATTTCTTGCAAGGAAAAAACAACAACAGTCCTAAAAGACAACAAGCCCATATGGTGGCCTTAGTATTGATTTATTTTATTAATATGGACAATTCCCATTGACCTTGAAGTCTATAAAGGCACAACGTCCGACTGTGTCGCAATGTTGCCGCTAGATACCTATATCGATGTAACTCACATAAAAAACGGGCTATGAGGAGCCAGCATCATAGATACAACTACCCATCGTCCCGCCCCCACATATCAAACCACCCGCAGCTTATTTTTTCGATAATACACTCCCCATTAGCCTGACCCTTACGTTCCCTCAAGAAAAATTACAACAATATTGTACTAGAAATATTCGACAACGATCAACACACTGCACGACATAGCAGTTGTAACACCCAATACGCAAACATCCTAACCATGTCGTGGGTGGGTGTATGACCCCCTCAACCCCCCCCCCCTCCTCCCCCACCCCCCCCCCCCCCCCCCTCCCCTCCCCCCCTCGCCCCCTCCCCCCCCCTCCCCCCCCGCCCCCCCCACCACATCACCACAAAAATCGCCCCCCCCCCCCCTCCCCCCCTACAGCCTCCGCGAACGGCCGCCGTCCACACAAGTCAGTTCGCCGCCCCCAGCCTCCGCACTCCCTCCACTCCATTATCCTACCCCTCGCCCTTCCCCCACAATCGCTCCCATGCATCCGCACCGCAAGTCTTTGCCTTCATCAAAAAAAGCGAATTATCCCCCTCTACACACCTCCTCCAGCACAGCAACCATCTACCTCCGCACACAACGCATCAGGTTGATCCCCCATCACTACGCCGCCCTCACGCCCCAGGCTAAAAGGAAGCACATCACAACAGGGGGCAGCAAGACCGCTCCCGCCACCACACCCCTCCCCCCCCCGCCCCCCTCCCTTCCCCCCATCCACCCTCCCTCCCCCCCCCCCCCGCCCCCCCTCCCCCCCCCCCTCCCCCCCCCGCCCCCCCCTCCCCCCCCCCCTCCCCCCCCACCCCCCCACCACCACCTCCCCCCCCCCGCCCCCCCCCCCTCCCACCCCCCCCCCACCCCCCCCGCCCCGCCCCCAACCCCCCCCACAGCAGCCGTTATCAGCACAAGCAACAAAAGCCAAATGGAACAGCAGACCCACATATAGCAATCCCGCATATGCAGATCCTGGTAAGAAGCCCACCTAGCTCTGCCCCCCCCCATTAAGGCAACATAGGCATCCACAAGGGACACGCAGACAACGCGTGGTAGCTAGCCCAGGGGAGGAAGGCCTAGCCCCAAACCTCACATAGCCAGCATAGGGCCATGGTCACTTAGCAGTTGATGCAATCCATGCCTTAGCTACATTCAGGATAGCATATTCAACCGCCATCCGTCCCTCACCAGCCCACCAGCATGCATCCCACTACAAAAGCAGGCCAAATTCCGAGGCAGTAAGCCCTAGCCCGCCCAGCCGGGGGAATCCACCGCAGATCAAGGAGCAGTCCCCCATAGCACAACACGCCCAAAGTCAGGGTGTTCCCCACGCACCCGCCCGCCCACCCCCCCATCCCCCCCGCCCTCGCCTCCACCTCCCCGCCTCCCTTCTCCCCCCCTCCCCCTGCCCCGCCGCCCCCCCCGACCCCCCTCCGCCCTATCCCCCCCCCCCCCTCCCCCCCACCCCGCCCTCTCCCCTCTCCCCCCCCAGTCCCACCCCGCCGCCCCCGCTCTCCCCTCCCGCGGCCTTGCCGCTCCCCCGCCCCCTCGCCTCCCCCACGCCCCCCTTGCCGCCTCCCCCCCCCCTCCCTTGCCCACCCACTCTGCGTCCACCCCCCCCCCACCCAAGATTCACATCCGAGCATGGGAGCAATCCAGGGCCCGGACAGGGAGCGCGCAAGGAGCAGCAACAGCAAAGAGAGCACAGATCAGCAGCCCCCCCTAAAAATAATATATATATCTATACCCTCCCTTTTCCATTTGATTTATTTCACCATGGATACATCCCATCCACACGCCCAACCCTCCACGGATGAGGGGGGAAAGGGGGCTCAAATAATTTCCTATACCTCCAGAAATATATAAGAAGTCTCCCTCTCCACATCACTAAAAATCATGAAAATATACCTACACCTAAAAGAAAAAATAAAATCCCGTCCACCCACGACACGAGCATTAGATGTCAGCTAACAACGGTACTAAAAAAAAGTTTAGAAATACACAGTAGCTCAAATCTGGAAATTCCCCCCGCAAATGATGGTGATCAAGGGCCGGCTCATACTCTGGCTGCATACCTAAGCTAGGTCTGTTCTCCATAATACCCGTACGGTGAGTCCTACTGCAACTTTCCCGACTGTCAGCAAGTGACTAGATGCGCAGCCTAAACAACCCTGACACAAGTACCACAACGCAGTCAGCACTAACTCTTTGCAGAATGAGTGTACGGTGTACGGGGGGTATAAAATACTGCCAGCGTGTGGTCTTTTTCCCCGCAGGTCTGGATCCCCTTGACTGGGGAAGTGTCTGGGTCTCCTTGTACCTGCTGCCTGTGAGGAGTCCTGCAAAGGGGTCTGCTTTGGCATGTGTGTGTAATGGAGTATCGCCCCACTCCCTGCAACCCTCTGTCCTGCTGCTTTCTCTTGTTTGGTGGCATGCACACCGGACCCCCCCCCCCACCCCAAACCCCCCACCACTCCCGCCGACCAACGTAACACGCCTAGCCTGACTCCCAATTAACAACCCACCAAAAACTTGTGGCACTCACCACAGACACCCCTATACCCAACAACCACCCCACGCGCCAGCCCCCTGCCGCACCGCCCGCTCCCGGCATCGAGTTCCCCACCCAACTCCACTCCCCCCACCCATCCCCAAAACCACACCACACGGGTAACCGAACACGGCCCCCCCCCCACCCGGCCCCCCCCCGCCCAACATGCGAACCACACCCACACCACCCCCCTGCCCCCCCCCTACCCACATCCCACACAACCCCCCAACTGCTTTCCCCACTATTCGAAGCCCTTTACAACCACCCCACTCAACCCCCTGACCCCCCCTCCGACCACAGTGGGACTACGCCACTCCGTGCACTGCCCCCCTCCCCCGCCCCCCCCTCGACACAACCCTTCTCCCCACACCACACAACACACCAAACCTACACACACACCCCACAAATCACACTGACACCAACCAACGCACAACTCCCTCCTTCACCCCACAAAAACAAACCACGCACATCACACAACCCTACCACATCACCACTCCACGTTCACCACCACCCTCGCACTTCTCACCCTCACCAACCCACAGCCACCCCCAACCCACACCCCCGTCTCCCACACAACGCACTCACCCACAACCCCACCCCTCCAGTACACAAGTCACTACACCACACACCACCTTCCACCACTCTCGCACACCACCCTCACGCCCACCACACCCCCCAACCCACTCACCCACCCCTCCCGCAACCCCCACCACACCACCCCTACCCCCACCCCAACCCGCCCACCCCTCCCACCCCACCCGCACTAACCGCCCCCGCCTCCCCACCCCCGTCACACCCCACCACCAACCCAACCAGCCCCGCTACCACACACACCCACCTACCACCACACATTCACAACCCGCCTCACCCACCCCCCGACACACACACTCCCCACCACGCACACATCACCGCGCACCACACCCCCACACCCACCTCCCCCACCACACCACACCACCCCACACACGTCCCACACTCCCGCCCACGCAACCCCCCCCCCACCCCACCCCACCCCCACCACCCCACCCACCCCACCCCACCCCACACCCCCCCCCACCCCACCCCCCCCCCACCCCCCCCCCACCCCACACCCCCCCCACCCCCCCCACCACACACACCCCCCCCCCACCCCCCCCACACCCCCCCCACCCCACACACACACCCCCCCCACACCCCACCCACCCCCCCCCACCCCACCCCCCACCCCCCCCCCACCCCACCACCCCCCCCCCACCCCACCACACCCCCCCCCCACCCCCCCCCCACCCCCCCCCCACCCCACCACCCCCCCCCCCCCACACCCCCCCACCCCCCCCCCACCACCCCACCCCACCCCACACCCCACACACACCCCACACCACACCCCACACCCCCCACACCCCACCCCACCCCACACCCCACCCCACACCCCCCCCCACACCCCACCCCCCACCCCACCCCACCCCACCCCACCCCCCCCCCCCCCCACCCACACCCCACCCCCCCCCCACCCCACCCCACACCCCCCCCACCCCACCCCCCCCACACCCCACCCCACCCCCCCCCCACCCCACCCCACCCCACCCACACCCCCACCCCCACACCCCACCCCACCCCACCACCCCACACCCCACCCCCCCCCCACCCCCCCCCCACACCCCACCCCACCCCACCCCCCCCCCACCCCCCCCCCACCCCCCCCACACCCCACCCCACACCCCCCCCCACCCCACCCCACCCCCCCACCCCCCCCACCCAACCACCACCCCCACCCCTCCCCCCCCCGCCCCCCCCACCCCCACCCCCCCCCCACACACCCCACCCCCCCACACCCCCCCCCCCCCCACACCCCCCACCCCACCCACCCCCACCCCAACCCCCACCCAACACACCACCCTCCCCCCACACTCACCGCCTCCACCCCACACCCACACACACCACCTTCCACACCCCCAACCCCACACCCCCCCCCCACTCACCCCTCCCCCCGCAGCCCTCACCCCTCCCCCCCTCCCACCCCCCCCCCCCCAACCCCCCCCACACCCCCCACACTACGCAAACTAAAACACCGACCCAACACACCCACCCCCTCCACCAACCTCACCACCTCAACCACAAAACCCCCCCACACATCCCCCCAACCCTAAACCCCATTCACACCCTCCCCCCCCACCCAATCCCACCCTCCACCCCCCCACCCGTGCCTCCATCCACCCCCCCCTCCGCTGTAACACCAATTTCGTCCCAATCCACCACCCCCAAACACACAAACAACAGTACCCCTCCCACCCAAAACACAACGCCTACGACCCAATCCCGCGCCTCACGCTCCATGGCCTACACCCCTATATCTTACCTAACACGTAACCAACCACCCCCCCCCACCCTCACCACCCCCAACCCTCCAGCCCCCACCAAACCCTGCCCCCACACACGTCACCACGATGAAACTCTACCTCCCACCCCCCCCGCCCACCCGGTTGTACCCACGCACCCCACGTCGCACCAACCAACCCCTAATACAGAACCTCAACACCACCAACAGCGTGGCCGCAGACCTACCACCCATCCAACTACGCTTCTGGCGCCAAACCCAATGCAACGACCAGGTAGGACTCGGGGTCCGAACGACCACACAAGCTAACTACGATGGAAACTCGCGTGGTACCCTACGATTACAGACCAGTGACGTGGTTACCGGTGGGACCTTACGACCACGGGGTGCCCCGTTACCAAATCTTGTAATCCCGACACTTGCAGGCCCAACGAAAACGAGCCGCACTGCTCCGACGAACCAGAATCACCGTATGACTACGTTACAAATCAAAAGGCTCCCCTGTTCGCCAACTTCAACCAATGGAAAATACCTCGCGTCTTCTCCAGAAAAAAAAAATGCGCACCACTCCATTCGGACGATTGATTTGTTTTTACTAATTCTAACACAGACACGTAACGCTCGCTCCAGCAACTAAAAAATTCATCAACCACCAGTTCCTCCTCCGCCACACTAAACTATGACCGACGACCACTTGACGAAACTCTGCCACACTACCCCAATGACCTTAACATAGATCATAACACCAACAGGGTCACAGAATACAAACCAAATAACAAGCCCCCCACACTTCGCATCACCCCAGACATCCTTCAATGAAAAAAACCTCAACCTATCCAAAACACGTCGCATTATTAATCAGAGAAGAAACGAGCTAAAGCTCAGCAACAATCTATGTTCCGCTAACACCCTCCCCTGTCCCCCTCCACTTTGTACGCCCAACTCCGTTCCTCATCCGTTCCCACGCACTTCATTCACTATCCAAATCAATTACACCCTACTTTTACACCATCCCAATCATGCTCCCCTCACACTGAACTTACTATTCGTTTACACGCCTCCTTTCGCCATTCCCTGCTCTCCCCCCCCAACACCACACCCCCCACACCCCCACCACACCCCCCCAACCCCTCCACAACCCCACACCACCCCTCCGCCTCCTCAACTACCACCCTCACCTCATCACCCCTCCCCAAACCCACACCCCACACCACACTCACCTCTCGCACAC